>BQNB010108251.1:0-22995 GCA_026074375.1 Tanacetum coccineum
AGGACTTTTCCTATTTTTTTAGAATTTTTCATTCTTATTTGTTATTTTTAATCATTTTTCGAAAGCTAAAATTTTAAAAAGTCATAAAAAAAATAGAAAAAGTTTTCAGAAAATTACAAAATAATAGTTTTTAGATTTAGAATAAATACTTTTAGGTTTATAAGCATTAAAATCATTTTACCACTTTTAGATTTTAAATTTGATTTTTCGCTTTTTAAATTAGTTTTATAAAATAGATTTTTATTATAAAACGTAGTTAAAAATAGTTTTCTTTATTTTTATCATATTTTAGACTTTTCTAAAGTATAAAATCATTTTTTTTGAATTTTTAGGGGTTAGTTTGCTATTTTCTAGGATTTTTAATAGATTAAATTAGTTTTTAATTCATAAAAAATTATTAAAAAGCCAAAAAAATATAATTCCTTTTTAGAAAATTTTCTTTTATCATTTTAAAAGTTTAAAAACTAAGTTTGCATTTTTAGGAGTTATTTTGTCTTAGTTGATAATTTAGTCGTGTTTTAGGATTCTCGTTTTGCGTTTTTAGTTTAAATTTAGTGCCCTTAGTTGTTTTTAGTGTCATTTGCCTTATTTTTCTCGTAGATTTAGAAAATCAATATCAATCTTATCCCATTCAAGCATCGATTCTCAAAACGACTTTTGACTTTCAACTGCATTCCTCATCGGGGATAACGACCCGGGAATCATACTCCCGGATTACTAAAATTGTGAGATTTTTTAATTCCTACCCTCTTATCTTTATATATTATATATTGTAAGTATATCTTATATTTATATTTATATATTATATATTATTAAAGGTATAATCAGAATCGATCAAGGATGAAACTTTAGAAATTGACGAAGTAGTCAATGTTAAGGAATCTAGGAACCATCCATTAGAAAATGTCATAGGAAACCTTAACGAAAGAACCATTAGGTATTAAGCCCAAAACCAAAGTAACTTCTTTTATTTTATATAAACTATAGAACCTAAGAATGTGAATGAAGCCTCAAAGGATGAAAGTTGGATAATCGCTATGCAAGAAGAATTAAATCAATTCATTGCAAACAATGTTTAGGAGTTAGTACAACAACCTAAGAATATGACAATCTTAGGAACTAAATGGGTGTATAGAAATAAGTTAGATGAGAACGGTGTTGTCTCTCGTAATAAGGCTAGGTTAGTTGCCCATGGTTATAATCAACAAGAGGGCATCGATTATGATGAAACTTATGGCCCAGTTGATAGGTTAAAGTTTATTAGGATTTTATTAGCATATGCTTGTGCTCTAGATTTTATGTTATTCCAAATGGAGGTAAAAAGTTCATTCCTGAACGATTTTATCAATGAGGAGGTATACGTGGCAGACCCTCCAGGATTCATTTACTTTGAAAAACAAGATCATGTTTATAAACTCAAGAAAGCTTTATATGGTCTTAAGCAAGCTCCTAAAGCTTGGTACGACAGATTAGAAGCATTTCTTATTAAACTTGAATACAACATAGGAATGGTAGATAACACGCTTTTTATAAAGAAGAAAAGTTTAAATATCATCATTGTTCAAATATATGTCTATGACATTATATTCAGTTCGACTTGTCAAGACATGTGTGATGACTTTGCCAAAATCATGCATGACGAGTTCGAGATGAGCATGATGGGTGAACTTAACTTCTTCCTTAGAATACAAATAAAATAAATAGAAGATGGTATCTTCTTAAATCAATCTAAATATATTAAAGAAATGCTTAAGAAATTTGGCATAGAAGATTCTCAACTAATGAAAGTCCCCATGTCCTCAGATACTAAACTCACAAAAGACAAAGAATGTGAGTCGGTAGATAGTACCAAGTATCAAGGCATCATAGGTAGTTTCTTATACCTAACGATAAGTAGGCCCGATATCATGTTTAGTGTCTGCCTTTGTGCACACTTCCAAGAGGATCCCAAAACCTCTCATCTTGAAGCGGTTAAGCGTATCTTCCAATACATTAAAGGCACTATGCACTTAAGATTATGGTATCCTAAGGGGACCGCATAGAAATCGTAGTATATGCCGACTCTGATCATGCGGGAGATTATGTAGACTGAAAGAGCACTTGCGGTATTTGTACGTTCGTGGGATGTTGTCTAACATCTTGGTTCTTGAAGAAACAAACCGTTCTTGCTATATCCATGACCGAAGCCGAATAAGTAAGCGCCGAAAAGACATGCGACAAGCAATATGGATGAAACAAGCTCTCATTGACTATGACATTTGACTCGACGATGTTCCGATAGTTTGTGACAACAAAGGCGCGATTTACTTTAGCAAAAACCCGGTGCAACACTCACAGACTAAACACATTGAAATTCGTCACCACTTTCTTTAGGATAATGTCTAGAAAGGACATATTTCCATCAAAAAAGTCTCATCCGTTGACAACATCGCCGACATCCTTACCAAACCTCTTAAACATGAATTGTTTAATTATCTTCGTCTTGGTTCAGGAATGATGGAACACATTCCGTAAATCATTCTCTTCTTTTCTTCCGTCTCGATTCTAGTCCATGTTCCATTCCGTGCTGTAACAATTTAATTACTTCATCCGAAGTATTTTAAGCATTTTTAATTCATGAAATGCAAATTAAAACGTCACTCCTTCCAAGAATCTTGGTCCAACTCTTTGTCCAAAACCCTCCACTCGAGGCGGCCCCCATAAATATGACAACCTCCTGATTTAATCAGGCGGCCCCTATGTTGAAAACGTAGAGAGGGGGGGGGGGTGAATACGTTTTCCATTAAAATTTAAAAACTTTAGTATCAAATGGCCGAGCAAACACGACATAATATGAATTGTACCAAATATAGTCAACGACTATATGAATAATGGAAGGCGTAGAATAAACAACTTGTCACAACACAAACATAAATATCAAGCATAATCATAAAGTAAAGAGAGAATGATAAATAAAATAAAGAGCAAACCAGACACGATGAATTATAGTGGTTCGGTCACAAAGGATCTCTCCGCCCTACTCCACTACTCGAGTACCCAACTCGAGAGTTATTTCACTAGATCAACAAACTCCCTTCTCGGCAAAGAAAACCTTACACAACATTGACTACACTTTTTTGGTACAAAGCTAAATACCGAGTCCTAACAAAGGTAGAACCAACCCATCGTCGCTTACACTTTATCCGGTACAAAGCTAAATACCAAGTTCTTACACACCGGGTAGAACCAACCCAAACCCGCTATGTTTTATGGCCCAACATAACAAACCTTGTGTTTTATGGCACAAACACATAAACCATCTAATCTAATTAGTAATACAAAACGTGATTATAATGATGATCCAAGACAATGCGTCTAATGGATATGAATGACTAATCTAAATGAACTTCCATTGATGGGAAGCCTTCAAATGGATGATGTTAATGAGATCTCTAATCTTGTAGATCTTTATATTTATGTGCTTTATGTTGGATGGAAATGACAAGAACTCTTGCTTTGGTGGATGTAGATGGCAAGATCTCGATGCTTGCTTTGGTGAATCATTTCGGGTGCATGCTTACAACAAAAATGAGAGTTAGATGCATTATGATCATGGGGTTTTATCGATGCATTCCTACAGATCTAGATGTGTGAAAAATGGTGGAAAAAGTGTGTTAAAAGTGATGATAAACGGATTGAAAAGGGTCTTCTATTTATAGGCCAAAGCTAAATGGAACCGGTTACACTGTTCAAAGGAACCAGCTTTGTAAATTTAATGGAACCGGCGACGCTCCATGGAACTGGCTACACTATTCATCAGGTCCAAAAATTCTTTTATAATCTTTAGTAAAAATCATTTTCTATTTTAATTTTCTTTAGTTGATACTTTATAACATAAAGTGTGCAAGTTAACAATTGTATAATTGCTAAAATGTTTTATAAAAATACTTATAAATGTAAAATGTGAAATAAGGTTTGATCATAATGCAACATAACAAACATGTACGAACCTGTGTTGTAACATACGAGGAATCGAAACGTCGAGAGATGTTGATGTATATTGAGACAAAAATATGATTACAAGTAACTTGTACATTTTACTTTATGTATTACAAGTTACGTGTTTGTCATCAACAAAACAAACGAGACTATGTAGATTAAATATCGTAATATTTGCACTAACAATCTCCCCCTTTTTGATGATGACAAACAAACGTGTAAACGTAATATATCGTAAAATGTAAAGTTACTTGTATCCGCGTACTACCTTTACATTACCTTCTCCGTTTACACTCTTCTCCCTTTTTTGTGGTATGTCCTTGGAGTTTAACTTCATTTCTCCCTGAAAAGGCAAGCTTGCATTATCCCTAGTGAAGTTAAATAGTCTAATCTAACCCCTTATGTTGTTGCATCCTCTAGGTAAATGTCCTTGGTTTATAGCGGATCCATGGATCAAATTTAAAAGCTTTACCTACAAAATGGTTAGTTTCGTGTAACATAAAAAATATGAAAACTATATGATGAAGAAAATGACATCTTCCTTTTGGCCGAAACACAAAGGATTGTCGAAGAGTATGAATAATGATGAATGTGTGCATGCTCCCCCTTGACGAGTGCTCCCCCTTGTTAAAGGCGTTAAGATATGATTAAAAATCTACAAACAAAAATTAGTGCAAAACTAGATTCGTCCTTGGACGAGTAGAATATATACAACAAAGTGTATATAAGATGCATGCTATAAAAGCTCGACAGAAGCTCCCCCTTGCTCGAGGGCATCAAGTATGATCCTACAAAATAAAAGATTAGTGTATAATAGCTTTGTCCATAGACAAATATTTCATATACAGCGAGTGTATAGATGACCCAATATGATTTGTTGACGAATGCTCCCCCTTGCTTGAGGGCGTAAAAAATGAACCTACAAAAAGGGAAAATAAATGATTCAAACTTCATCCTTATGCCATCTACCGCAAAGTGTATACGCTTGAACCTACAAAAGAAAATTAGTGCAATATATACTTCGTCTTTCGATGAAGTCATATATATTAAAATGTATATATGATGCAATATGATTCACTAAAACTAGAATGCAATATGATTTTCCAAAAGAAACTCCTAGAGAAGTAAAATAGAAGTAAAATAAAAAGTATAATCCTACTACTTGCATCATCGTGGTTGGTTTTGATGGAGAGGTTTAAAGGTTTTAAGGGTGTGGTTGAGAATGAGACGGATTTCATTACGAAATTCACTTGGCTTTTGACAAAAGTTGATTATGAGTGTTAGGACATATGAAAGGTGATTTAACCTTCATGGGTTGAATTGGTTGTAAGTTACTAGTAGGTAGTGGTTATGGTAGTGGTAGCAGAAAGATTCATGATGATTCTTCTTGTAAGAAAGACTCGATGGATGACTTAATATTGATATAAGTAAAAAGGTCTTCTCACTAAACCTTACCTTGTTGGTTGATGAGGCAATTAAGGTGATAGAAATGATGACTTTGTGAGTAGTGAAATATGAGGCGAAAGATGGTGATGACAATATAAGCAACTAACAATGTATGCACAAAGTGATGAAGATAATTATGCATGTATGATCATGTAATGAGAGATATGAATCAAGGTATGATGAATGTGCGAAAGAGCACAAATTGACTTGATAAAGATATCGATCCTTATTGACCTACATAATTCCAAATGGGTTAGTTTGAAGTTTAATGCAAAAAAGTAAGAATATCATTTTGCAACATGATAGTTCAAACATTTATACCAACAAATATGAAAGAAACTTATTTAAGTATTATTACACGAAAGAGTTAACAAATAGACATATAGATAGACGAATATGCAATCAAAATACATTCGTAGATAGACACAAAGATAGGAATACTCTTAAGCTAAGCGAAGAGGAGGACAAATGTTGCAAATAGCTTAAAAAGGCATAATACTATTGTGCGAAAACATAAAGATGACAAACAAATGAGCAAATATGCCAAACAAGACACTTATGATCCATAAACAAGCAAGACGCAAAGATAAGATGTAAGCAAAGCAAATAAGTAGTCATATAGCAAATCACACATCAAGTCATTAATTTTACTAATGTGAGTTACCGAAACATTTACCAAAAAAAACATTTTTGACAAAATTATGAGTTAACCCAAACACCCCTTTTTGAAACTATATTGTTTCTTTTAAGAATAAAAATTGATATACAAGCGAAGGAAATACATGACAAGGTTGACATTTATGTTTCACAGATAAGCAAGCTCAAATGCAATAAGAGATAAGCATACAATCAATATATTCAAGCAATGCAAACTAGAATGATTATTCATATAACATATCATACGAACAATTCTTTTCGCCTTGTGTTGAATATGAAGATGTATACCAAGCTTGATTAGTGACTAAAATACTTTAATTTCAATAAATTATTAATCAATATTCAAAGGATACCAACCCAAATTTCCCAACTCAAAAGTTTGAGTTTCAATGTTAAAACGAAGTTTGAAATTTTGGACACTTTGTGGTATTTTGAAATTTTGACTTACTTAGACTTGTAATAAGATTCTCTAACCCATTTTATTAGAAACTAGACTCAATTATCTTTGAAACGGTAGGTGGCACAACTCGTACGAATTTACGGTTAAGTTTTTACGACCTTTTGAAGTTGATCAAAAATTTGAAAAACTTTCTGTAGAACCGGGTCCGCTGGTTCCTTGCCAAATGGAACCGGCTTTGTTAGCGAACAGAACCGTCGGTCTGATCGATTTTTCTAAAAACGCATATTTTGACCCGACGAAAAGGTTTAACACTTGGTAGGCTTTAAGGTAAACTTATATAACAAATTTTGATTATTATTCAAGCTTGTATAACAAAGATATTCAAGAATCAAGACTTCTAAGAATGAAACATCGACATACTTTTCATATTAAGTCTCGTTTTTCGAATAATTTAATACATGGATCGTACTCGGTTTTGAACACCATTTGTTTTGAAAACTAGAGTCATCCGCTCTGATACCAATTGTTGAAAACGTAGAGGGGGTGAATACGTTTTTAATTAAAATTTTAAAACTTTTGTATCAAACGGCCGAACAAACACAACATAATATGAAAAGTATCGATTATAGTCTACGACTATATGTATAATGGAGACCAATCAAGAAGCAAGTAGCATAAGCATCAATCCATAACATAAGCATAATTAAAACATAAAGAAATAACAATATGTAAAGAGAAAGCAAACCGAACACGATGATTTATTATGGTTCGATCACGGAGCTCTTCTCCGCCCTACTTTACACCATGAGTACCCAACTTGAGAGTTACTTCACTAGATCAATAAGCTCCCTTATCGGAGTAGAAAACCTTACACAACATCGCTTACACTTTTCTGGTACAAAGCTAAATACTGAGTTCTTACACACCGGGTAGAACCAACCATTCATCGCTTACACTTTATCGGTACAAAGCTAAATATCGAGTTCTAGATAAAGGTATAACCAACCTAAAATCCCTTTCAACACAACATTAAAACCCATATTCTAACCCGCTAGAAATAACCTATATAACCTCTACATATTACATAGTGTTTGATTGATGAATGCAAATGAATGAATGATGATCTAAATGAACTTCTATTGATGGAAATTATTCAAATGGATGAATAACATGAGATCTCTAGTCTTGTAGATCTTTTTATATATATGCTTGGTGATGGATGAAAATAGCAAGAACTCTTGCTTTGGTGGATGTGGATGGCAAGATCTCGATGCTTGATTCGATAGATCATTTCGGGTGTATGCTTACAACAAAAATGAGAGTTAGATGCATTATGATCATGGGGTTTTATGGATGAATTTCTATAGATCTAGATGTGTGAAAAATGGTGGAGAAAGTGTGTTAAAAGTAATGCAAAACGGATTAAAAAGGGTCTTCTATTTATAGGCCAAAGCTGAATGGAACCGGCTACACTGTTAAAAGGAACCGGCTTTGTAAATTCAATGGAACCGGTGACGCTCCATAGAACCGGCTACAATGTTCATCAGATCCAAAAATTCTTTTGTAATCTTTAGCAAAAATCATTTTCTATTTTAATTTTTCTTTAGTTGATACTTTATAACATAAAGTGTGCAAGTTAACAATTGTATAATTGCTAAAATGTTTATATAAAAATACTTATAAATGCAAATTGTGAAATAAGGTTTGATCATAATGCAACATAACAAACATGTATGAACCTGTGTTGTAACATACGAGGAATTGAAACGTCAAGAGATGTTGATGTATGTTGAAACAAAATATGATTACAAGTAACTTGTATATTTCACTTTATGTATTACAAGTTACGTGTTTGTCATCAACAAAACAAACAAGACTGTGTAGATTAAATATCGTAATATTTTCACTAACACCCCATATTGATATGGGTCCGCCACCAGACGGGGCTCTTATGTCTCTCTCCTCATTTTGGTAAACATAAAACCAAACACCCCTCTATGTGCAGACCTACGACGAAACCCACTCAAAACCCTCTAAATCTCGAAATCAACCACGAAAACTTAAATTGAAGATCAAATCAACACTAATAATCAATCCTAACATCATAAAGTTCATCAATTGTAAGTCATTCCATCTATTTTCTTATTGTATTATCAATACACTTTAAAAACGTTTTTGTATTCCTTCATAATCATATCATGAGCACCATTTGAAATATTTAATCAATGAATATTTTTGACATGTTTGGATGAGCAAAATTAAATTAAGGAGCATTTGGGTTAACTCATAGGTTTTTATTTTAGAGTCGAGTTAGCCACAACTCCACATTTGTTGTATATAGGCACACATTAGACGTCTTTTTGAAAGACAATCGAAAATTTGAGAATGACACATACTAAAATTCTCTTATTATTGATTAGGTAAAGAAGATGCATACAATTGATGAGTAAATCCTTACATCAAAACTCTACACACACCATCTTCTAAAAGATGTTACCTTCAAAAATATCTAATCGACCAATCAATGAAGGTAGAATGGTTTATACAACACTCGAAGCTAAAGAAAACATGGAAGAGATTCTTCACAATGTAGGACTTAACCCCTTCCTCCCCTTAAGTGGAAATTTTTATCCAAAATTCATAATCGAATTTTATCAAATATTCGAACTTGTTTTAATTGATATATCTGGGTCATATTCTTTGAAATAAATGGAAAAATAACATTTGCGTCCTTTAGAGACTTTGGAACACTACTTAATCTTCCTTTTGAAGGACATTGTTTTTATAACAATGAATAGTCTCTTAAGTATATCCTTCATCATAACTCTTCTCCAACCAAAGATCCTCTTTATACCAAACTAGTTCATCCTACCTTAATAATCTACAACATCACCAAAAAGTGTCTGAACAGCTTTAAGTTCTAATTTGAGGATCCACGTAATCTCTTTACTGAATAGATTTGTCATTATCTAAAAACGGCACATATTCTTATTCGTGAGAACATTATGTGCACCGTTGACATTGACAAGGATCACTTGTCGGTTTGTGAAGCATATATGCTCTACTGCATAACCTCTTCCACCTTATTTAATATTCCTCACTTTATCATAAATCGAATAAATGATTTGAAGCATCGCCCTTATGGCATCTTGCCATACGGTTTTTTACTCTCAAAATTTCTTGAAAAACTAACCAGATACTCCCTAAATGATCATAAATATATCTCTAATCCAACAAAAATGAACCCTCTGTCTAATCTCTCAAATGAGGAAATTTCAAACGATGTTCGGTGTGCACATGATATTCATCATAATTAAATTAAATGTTGCACAAGAACCCAATGTAACACGATTACATGTTAGGACAAAGTCATCTATAGAATTGAACTAGAATAACATTATGACATACCTTAGTATGTGTATAACTATTCTTAACTATATCCTATGCTTCTTCTTGCTCAATATGTATTATCTTAATTGCATGATGAAACTACGCTAAATTACCCATTTTGGTTGGTACTTGACTAAATTAGTTGATTCTTGAGAAATAGGAATTGCTGCACCCTGTTGTCACTAGCCTTTCTTTTCTGCACAAAACTAAAAAACTGGGAAGTCTAGGAAAATTTCATAACTCCCAGAAAACAGCCACCGTAAATAACTGGTGACCCCCTAATTTATCTGGGACCGCCCTCACATTTATAGGACCCGTCCTCAGTTGTCACGAAATTTTTACTGTTCACTCTTTTTCTGTATCTTTGACCATCCTTACACTAGACTTTGCTGGTCTTTCTGTGTTTAGCCAAGCAATTTTTGGAATCTCCATCACCTAACACCATGCTTTTCTTAAACTTCTTCTCCAATCCCATTATATAAACCTATAATCCTCTTCACTCTTCATCATCTTATCACTTCTTCTCCTATTCTTCTTCATCCATCATGTCTTATTCTCAAAAATTATCTTACGACTACTCAAGATGACACCGAATGTCTATAATAGACACTTGGAGACACAACACTCTTCTACCACCTTCAACTCCTCTTTCACCCAACATTTCGCTACCACATTCTCCAAATATTACCAATCCTCCATCTCCAACCTCTCAACCACCAAATCAAAATAGGGAGCAAATCATAAATGAACTAAATCAAATCCATCACATATCCAACATCATTGAAACCGAGATTCGGCGTATAGCAAATGCTTCTACACAACTCCTCCATTGCCACCTTCACCATCAAAAACCGTAATTTACCCCACCATAAATGACCAAGTTACATTTCATTTTGGTTTTTGTCATTGTTGCATGTACACCCGAACTTTCTTTCATAAGTTAAGAGATGACATTCACCGACTTCAGTCCCTCCTCACTTGTCCACCAACTCAAGGTCAAGCTCTACCCAACAATGCCTTACCAACCTCTGCCTTATCACCTCGTCACCATTAAACATTCTCTTGTGTTTAATTTATCTAAATAAATGACAACTCATCTTTTGCTCATGGCATTTCCTAGACATCAAGAATCAACTAGTCTTGCTCTAGTTTAAAATGTCTCTTTATGTTATGCTTTTAAATCTAGTCTTGTAATATCCATACTTTCATGTATGAATTTGCTTTATTATTATGAATGAATGAACTTTTATATTATGGGTGACTTACATGCATATCTTTAGTTGGCTACTTCTTTTCTACATAGCTCATATATATATAATATATATAAAAAAATATAAAATATAAAAATATATATATATATATATAATATAAATATAGAAAATAATATATAAATATATATTATTATACATATATATATATATATATATATAATATATACACGTATATATATACATATAGATAAAATATACGTATATATATAAACGTTATAAATATATACTATATATACGTATAATATATATTAATATACGTTATATATATATCGAATATATATATATATACGTATATATATATATAAATAAAAAATATATATATATATATATAAATATAATATTTGTCATAATCATTGCTACTTGTTAGAAATGTTTCTTGCCTTGTATCTCTAACTCAGTTTTGTAGCACAACTCCATAAACTCAATCCCTTGATGCCCTAAACGAGGGGGAGCATACATCAAGGGGGGTCTTGGCATCATGGTATGTGTTTAATTACACATACCATTTATCTAGGAAAACGTACCTAAAAGACTAAAAACATGCCAAAAATACATTGTATTTGTGTGTTTTGCATTTATATTGTGCAGGTAACGGATATCTAAGAAAAGGACAAAAACAAAGCCAAAACCGACAAAACCAAGCACGGGAATGGAAAGAGCGTGAAAAGCCAAAAATGTTAAAGTTAAAGTCAACCAAGTCAAAAGTCAAAGATGAAGCCAAATCCGAAGAAATCTTAAATAGGCCAACCTATACCCATTTAATGGGCCGGGTCAGCCCATTAAGCCTTTATCTACAAAACTTTTAAGTTTAAAAAGCCCTAAGTCCATTAAACCATAACCCAGCCCAAGTTCATAAGCCCAAACCCACTTAACCAATAAACACATTAACCTTTACATTGTTAGTCCCTAAGGACTAACACTTCCAGTCCTTAAGGAATAACAATGTTAGTCCCTCAACCTAACACCGTTACCCTGTCCCGTTACCCTGTTATAACAAAAACCCAAAAAACTTTTCCCGCCTATTATACTGTTTATCCGTCACTCTCACTCGACCCCTGTGCCCCAAAACAAATCCATCACTCTTACCTCTCAACCCCACATCACAAACCACCAAATCCACCTTGGCAATCCTCCACATTTTGATTCGTTGATAAGACATTGGACTAAATCAAGGGCTAAGATCATTATACTTGGAGAGCAAGAAAAATTAGATGGCTTTGATGAGTTTTGGACTTCTCTCACACACAAAACATACCCTTGAGCTCACTCACAGAAGTAGCACAAAGAGTAAAGACCTAAGACCTTTGATATCTATATAAATAGGATTTGTGTAAGCCCTTGAGGCATCTAGTTTTACTTTACAGCTTATTTAGTTAACTTTTAGCTTATTGTCTTTAAAATTCAAGTATTGTAATTTGTTTCTTAAGTTAATGAAATTTGAAGTTTTTAATATTTAAAATTATGTTTTTAAGGTTCATGTTTCATTAATGTTCAAAGGATGTCATAAGCTCATATAAGCTTTCTTGTTACTCTTATAAGCTGTTCTTAACTTAAACTCTTTAAACTTCTTCATAGTTTAAAGAGTTCAAGTCTTTTCATCAAAAATCTCAAAAGAATCAAAAATCTGTCAATACATGGAGCATGGTATATTGTGGATGGCCATGGGTTAGTGCTTATGTGGATAAGCTATAGGATGTTTCAGAAAGTGATTTGGGTGTTTAAGTCTTAACCAAAAGCAAAGGACCACTTGTGAGTTCATTTATACATTTTTGCTAAAAATTGCTTATTTGCTTATTTTTGCTTATTTAGTGCTTATCTCTGTTTAGAATAGCTTATTACTGCTTACTTATCATATTTAATGCTTATCTTGTTTAGTTTATAGTTTGTAGTTCATTTGTTCACAAATTTCATAAAATCTGAGTTTTTAGCTTAAAGTTGCATAATTCTGTTAGCTTATTTGCAGTGCTATTCCGTGGTTGCTATTTGCTTAATATTGCTTTTATAACCTTGTTATCATCTGGTCTTGCTTATTAGTGCCTAAAATCTAAATTTAAAAGCTTTAAAATGATTTTTGAAATCTTAAAGGGGTGTTTGGCTAGAACAGTACTAACCTATGGTTAGTATTGTTTGATCCCATTTGGAAACTTTGAACATCCTTTTTGAGGTTTTTAAAAATTTGTTTAGGCTTTTGTTTAAGTTTTAAAGTGAGTTTTGAAGATTTTTGTATGTATAATTTGCTTCTAAGGTAGTAAAATCAGTTTTAGGTTTGATTTCTTTGATTCAAGGTTTTGAGGTTTAAGAGTAATGTTTCTAAGTGTCATTTATGTTCTTTAGTAGTTATAACATCTAGTTTAGAGACTTTGTGCATTGGATTGTTGAATTCTCATTTTTTACCCATTTTGCTAAAATCTGTTTGAATCTCAGTTTATACACCTAGTTTTTAAGATCAAATTTAGATAAGCCCTATTAGTTTTAAGTTCTAAAAATTGGTGCACAACTATTTTAACTTATATACTTTAAGGTTTAAAACTTGTTTTGAAGTTTAGAGCTTATTTGATAAGCTATTTTTAGGGCTGCACTTTGTTAAAATTCTGCTTAGCTACTGTAACCAGTTTTTAAAATTCATAGTTTTCTTAATTTTAAACTGTTTTAGTTAATGTTTTTAGTGTTGAAAGCTGTTAAGTTATAGGTGATCTTTAAATGTTTGAGGTTTTAGCTTGTTAGAGTAGCTTATGGTAGCTTAATTTTAGTTTAAAAAGTGCTTAAAATCTGTTTTTCAAGTCTGCAAGTTCATCTTTGTGGTCTGTTCTGCTTATTCATAAATAAAGTGCTTATTGGCTTATGATATTTGCTTATTTCTGTCTACATATGCTTATTATACTGGTTTAAGTCTGTTTTGTGCTTATTTGTGCTTTGTTAAGCTTGTTTAAGCTTATTTGAAAGATTTAGGTTTTTGTTCCAAAATTGTTAAGTGTTGAAGTGTTTTTAAGTGAATTCGCTTATTAGTCCTTACTTTTTCAGCTTATTTATTTCTTATTTCAAAAAGTTTGTAGTTTTAAAGTTGCTTGTGTTAGGCTTATTTATAAGCCTGTTAAAAAGTTTAGCAAAAATAAAAACATTGAGAGTGTAGAAGAAGTCAAGGTGAGCATGGCTCGAACCTAAGACCTCTCCCTCATTCAACCAACGCTTTACACACCACACCTCACACCACTCTGCCCTTAGGACTTCATGGTTATTGTTTGCAAAATTAATTATATAAACCCTTTTTAGCCAATAAGCTTATCAGTCCATTTTAGCTTATTAACAACTTATTTACATAAGATGTTTCACCCGTTTTAATTTTCTTAGGTTTAGGATAGTGCAGGGTACTTTTCACAAATTTTTTAGAATTTTCCAAATAAGTTTAGTATTTTTTATTTATTTTTTAGATTAAATCCGTTTTTAATTCATAATAAATAATATAAAAGTCAAAAAAATATAATTCTTTTTTTTTTAGAAATTTCTTTTATCATTTAGGATTTATAAAAATTAAATTTTCATTTGTAGGGTTAAAATTTTAGAATTTGGATTTTTAAAGAACGGGTTTTGAATCCCGTTATCGTTTTTAGTGTTTTACCCTTATTTGTTTTCGTTTTTAGGGTGCCTATACTTGTTTGTGCATTTATTTGTAGAAATAGAAAACAAATCAAATTTGTAATATTCAAGCATTGTTCCACAAAATGATTTTCGATTTTCAATTCACGCCTCGTCGAGACACGACCCAGGAAGGTTTTTTAGGGTTTTACTTTGGTCAAAAGTAACTTTCCTTTTAAAAAACTCATGGAATACTTACCCACTCTATTTAATTGATATTATCCTAATTTTTTTTGGGATTTTGCTTTGGGTAAAAGTAATTGCTTTTTAAAAGCCTTACGGAATATTTATCATTGATAACTTTGAGATAATTCTTATTATTATATATTTATATAGTAAAAAAGGGTTGTTTTTAAACGATTCATCGATTTTCTTGTTCTGTACTCGATGATCAACCTTTCTGGATTCGAAAAAAAGGGGGAGAAATAGATTAAAACTCATTAATAACATGAAAATTTTATTTTTATATAGAATGAGTTTATATTTTGTCATCATCAAAAATGATGATATTGATAATACAAATAATGCCTAAAAATGTTATCTATATTTTTCGACTCCTCTACATTTTGAAGATGACAAATTGTAAAAACATTCAAGATAAAAATAAACGTTTACATGTTATTAATTGTAAACTTGCATTTCGACATAAATCACTTAAGGTATGTATAAAAAAATTATTAAGCATGATTAGTGATCAAGAAAATATTTTTCTTAACTTTTACATTTCTACAAAAGTATTTTTACAAAAATAAAAACATACAAAATATTTTTATTTATAAAAGAAATGTTTTATTTAAATATAAAAATTCAAAATCTGGGTTCCCCCTAAAATAGAAGCTTTTACACCAGATTTTACCTTCCACACTACATGACAAAAATGGGAGCGTCTACCTAGGGGCGGCCCCCTGATAGGCATAACGGCTCTAGATATATCTGGACCACCGTGACCGCCCATAGGAGATGTTTCCCATTCCTGGCTATAAATACTACACTATTCTCTGCAAATTTTAAGATTTCTTTGCACGAATTTTTCAGATCTCTTTCTCTCACTAAAACCTTCTTTCTCTCTCTAAATCTCTTGATCACTAACATATTTTAATCATGTTTCAAGTGATCCAGTCTCATCTTCTTCCTTCTTCTATCAAGTGCAAGAGAAGAACACTTGTATTCGCCAAGAATTGAAGTGTTGTAGATTAGTGATTTCTTCTATCTTCTTCTAAGATCTAAACCTCTATTTTCTTGATCTTGTGTTAGTGTGTAAAATGGATAGTGTATAAATCCGATAGTGTTGATTGTGTGTTAGTTAGTATTTTAGTCTTTAAAATACATTGGTGAAGTGGTAGATTGGTTCTAGCTAAGATTATGACTCGACATTTAACTTAGTGTCGGAAAATAAGTTAAGCGACGTGTAAATAGTCTTCTCCGCCTAAAGGGAGCTTGTTGACATAGTGAAATCTCAAGTCGGATACTCAGGCAGTGGAGTAGGGCGAAGAGGAACTTCGTAGCCGAACCACTATAAATCTTAGGGTTGTGGTTTGATTGTTCTATCTCTTATCTCCTTTCTTTCATTTACATTTCATATATATTGTTTGTGTTTGTAGTTAGATATTTTGTTGTCTCATATTGTTGATTGATTGAACATAAAAGCGAATCTAATACTTTTAGAAGCAAACTTTTAAAATGCGATTTAACCGATAAACTATTCAACCCCCCTTCTAGTTTTCACAAAATGTAAGGTAATATTTTCTGAACATGATTGCGAAATTACTATGGATGGAAAGGTTATAGGTAGAGTTATTAGGAAAAGCAAATTGTATGTGATGAAATTAAGAAGCCAAAAGACAAATTTTTCTTACAACGATTGATGAAAACTTCACTTTGTGGCATAGGAGATTAGGTCACGCAAATATGCGTCTAATTCAATCGTTGGCATCTAACGAACTAGTTAGGAATTTACCTAAGCTTAATTTTGTTAAAAACATTTAATGCTTGCAAAATTAGAAAACAAGCTCATGCTAGTCACAAAGCTAAGAATATGGTCTCAACGACTATATGGTTAGAACTCCTTCACATGGATCTTTTTGGTCCATCCGCCGTACGGAGTTACGGAGGAAACCTCTACACCTTATTAATAGTGGATGACTATTTTAGGTATACTTGGACAAGATTTCTTAAAACCAAAACCGAGGCTTTTGATCAATTTGAAATCTTTAGTAAGAAAATACAAAACCAACTAGGATGTTCAATAGTGTCAATTAGGACGGACCACGGTATGGAATTTGATAATGAAGTTCAATTTGGAGAGTTTTATAATGCCAATGGTATAACACATAACTTCTAGGCTCTACACACTCCACAATCAAATGGCATAGTAGAAAGGAAAAATAGGACTCTATAAGAAATGAGTACAACGATGTTAAATGAACAATCGTTGCCATAAAACTTATGGTCTAATGCCGTAGATACATCAACCTACATCCTCAATCGAATCCTAATTATAGCCATCTTAGGAAAAACACCATATGAGATCTTGAGAGATAGGAAACCTTATCTTGATTACTTCAAAGTGTTTGGAAGAAAATGATTTATCTTAAACACCAAAGACTACCTCACCAAGTTTGATACAAAGTCATACGAAGGTGTTTTCCTAGGTTATTTACAAAATAGTAAAGCCTATATCATTCTAAACAAATATACCATGAAAATTGAATAATCACTCAACGTGACATTTGATGAAACTCCTCCACCATTTAAAACATCACCTTTAGTAGATGATGACTTAGATAAAGAAGAAGCAATTAAGGTTACCGAAAAGAAAAATTTAGAAAATGACATTGAGGATGAAACTTTAGAAGTTGATGAAATTATCAATATTAAGGAATCTAAGAATCATCCATTAGATAACGTCACAGGAAACCTTAACAAAAGAACTCTTAGGTCTCATGCCCAATACCAAAGTAACTTATTTTGTTTTATATCAACTATATAACCTAAGAATGTGAATGAAGCCTTAGAGGATGAAAATTGGATAATTGTAAAGCAAGAAGAATTAAATCAATTCATTGCAAATGATGTTTAGGAGTTAGTACCACACCCTAAGTGTACGACAATTATAGGAACTAAGTGGGTGTATAGAAATAAGCTTTACTTAAATGGAATCGTGTCTAGAAATAAGGTTAGGCTAGTAGCACGAGTTATAATCAATAAGAAGGAACTGATTATGATGAAACTTATGTCCTCGTAACTAGATTAGAATCAATTAGGATTTTATTAGCCTATGCTTGTGCCTTAGATTTTAAATTATTCCAAATAGACGTAAAAAGTGCATTCCTAAATGATTTTATCAATGAGGAAGTGTACGTGTCACAACCTGGGATTCATTGATTTCTAAAAACCTAATCATGTTTATAAACTTAAGAACGCTTTGTATGTTTTTAAACAGACTCCTACAACTTGGTATGATATATTAAAAGCTTTTCTTATTAAACATGAATATAACATGGGAAAGGTAGATAACACACTTTTTATAAAGAAGAGAGGTTTAGATCTCATCATTGTTCAAATATATGTCGACGACATTATAAGTCAATTCAACCTGTCAATTTTTGTGTGATGACTTCGCAAAAATCATGCACGGCGAGCTTGAAATGAGCATGATGGGTGAACTAAACTTCTTCCTTGGATTACAAATAAAACAAATGGAAGGTGGCATCTTCTTTAATCAATCTAAATATATTAAAGAAATGCTTAAGAAATTTTTCTTAGAAGATTCTAAACCAATGAAAACACCCATGTCTTCCGATACGAATCTCATGACAGACGAATAATGTGAGTCCGTAGATAGTACTAAGTACCGAGGCATGATAGGTAGTTTATTAACCTAATGGAAAGTAGGCCCGATATCATGTTTAGTGTCTTCCTTTGTGCACACTTCCAAGAAGATCCCAAAACCTCTCATCTTGAAGCGGTTAAGTGTATCTTCTAATACATTAAAGGTACTACACACTTAGGATTATGGTATCCTATGGGGACCGACTTATAAACCGTAGTTTATGTTGACTCTGATCATGTGGGGGATTATGTGGATCGAAAAATAACTAGCGGTATTTGTACGTTCATAGGATGTTTTCTAACATCATGATTCTTGAAGAAAGAAACAACTCTTGTTATTTCCATGACCGAATCCGATTATGTAAGCGCCGGAAAGGCATGTTAACAAGCACTATGGATGAAACAAGCTCTTATCAACTATGACATTTGACTCGATGGCATTCCGATCATGTGCGACAAAAAGGCACGATTGACCTAATCAAAAACCCTATGCAACACTCATAGACGAAAACATCGAAATACGTCATCAATTCCTTCGGTGCAATGTCCAAAAAGGAAACATCTCCATCGAAAAAGTCTCGTCTGAAGATAACATCGCCAACATTCTTACTAAACCCTTCAAACGTGAATCATTCAATTATCTTCATCTAGGTCTAGGAATGATGGAACAAATTTCGTAAATCATTCTCTTATTTTCTTCTAGTCTCGATTCTAGTCTATTCTATATTCCATGCGTCATGACAACTTAATTACTTCATCTGAAGTATTTTAAGTATTTTTAATTAGCGAAATACAAATTAAAACGTCACTCCTTTTGAAAAACTCATCAAAAATCAAGCCTAAAATACCCCTCCTGCTGGTGGTCCGGCGACTCCCTGATTTATTGTGAGGACCCTCAATATATCTAGGACTGTCAGCAGTAGGGACATAAAGGTCTGGTCATTTTTTTTAAATCATAAAACAATCACGCCCTTTTCTTCCTCCTAGCAGCGACGCACTTCCAAAACACCACCAAACCTCTAATTCCACCATTAAAACCTAATTTGAAGGTGCAATCCACATCAATTATCATCCACAACATCATAAACATCATCATATGTAAGTTATTTTATCATTTTTCTTCTCAATATGTGTCTAGGATTCGATTGAACTCGGAATCAAAATTTTGGGAGTTTTCATTTATTTGAGTGTTATTAAGCAATTAAGACTAGAACAACACAATGCATAACTATTATGCTTCCCATAGACATAAGATTTGCATAATTGAATGTAACTGGAAAAAATTTCAACATGAACAAAACCTCAATTTATTTTTGAAAGTTTTCTCACAGGAACCTTACAAAAATGTTTTCGTGCATTGTTAATACATTTCAAAAACATTTTTGCACTCATGCATGATGAACTCATGGCCACCGATCGAAGTATATAACTAATATATATTTTTCAACGATTTGGTTGAGCAAAATTGGATTAATGAGTGTTTGGTTTAACTCATAGGTTTTTATTTAGAGTCGAGTTAACCGCAACTCCACATTTGTTGCATATAGACACAAACTAGGCACAAATTTTCATCAACTCAATTTCGCAATGATAAAATTATAAATATCATTTTTTATAGGTGATAATGCCTCGTTTGACTGCATCTAACCACAAAAATACTCGTGAATATGTTCTTATTCTTTCCGATGAATATAATTAGCCTTTAAAAAATGGTTTCAAATTAATTAAAAATCTATTCATTCATGAGGGTCAGGTTTTGGATCTTGACTACAATGATATGGTCTATCTTAATACAATGTTTGGAATAATTAATTTTGACTGTCTTTTCAAAATAAATGAGCAAATCATTCCTCATTTCATTCTTGAGTTCTATAGTCAATTCTGACTTTCCTATAATCAGGAAGGTCACATGTTAGTCGAGTTCATCATTTAAAATAAGTTATTTTCTTACACTCTCGAAGAGTTCGGTCTAATCCTCGGTATTCCTACCGAAGGTCATTGTTATTTTTCAGACAAATGGTCTCTCGATAATTTTGCCTTTAGTGTACCCTCGGGAGGTCGCTATCAAACTACCCCTCCTACTCTCGATCAAGTCAAAGTGTATATCCAACTCGAAAGAGAGGAACCTCTAACCCGTGTCCATCATGGTAAAACTGTCTTTGTTGATGAAAACCAAATTTTAACTCGAGAAGTCTAAATGAATATGAAAACTTAGGTTGAAATTATTCATGAAAAGGTCTTTTGTCTTGGTGGCAACCGGGATCATCTTATAGCATGTCTTGGTCATATGCTCTATTGTATTACAACCTCCATGAGATACAGTCTTGCAATCTTCATTGCAAAACGAATGGAGTTCGTCATGCTTCAACCTAGGATAATTCTACCCTATGGTATGTTGTTGACCCATTTGTATAACCATTTCATGTCAAACTTTCCCAAGTTATCTAGTGATCGGTATGTCTTGTATGATCTTGTCATGTATCCTCTCGCTCCACAACATGAGCCAAAGATAAGAAAGGATTATGCAACAAAAAGAGGACGTCACTCCACATCTTCTTCTTCCTCCTCCGCCCTTGATCACCCATCATCCTCTCATAACATAGATGATGATAATGATGAGGATGACGAAGGTACTTCTCGTGCTAGCACTCCTTCCCCACACGTTATGTTAACTCATTGTCAAATGAAATTCCTTAAGTGTTCACAAACCCTCCTCATAATGAACAAAACATTCAAACCCTCTTTACTCGCCAAACCAAAATTTTAAACCGTCGAGTCCAAATTCGAGATGAACGAGAGCAGGCTAAGGTCAATCGGGAAGGGCATCAAGAATTTATGGAAGGGAAAGAAGAAATGAACAATTTGGAGATTGCAAAAAACAATTTTATTATGATTGGTACTTATTTAAACTTGTTGGTATTATTTTCGTACTTGCTATGCTTTGGTACTTAGATTTATCAGTAATTTGGTAGGTAGTTTTGGCAACATGGTTTACCATGGATGATCATTTCAATTTTATCATCCTCAAATTTATTTGCATGCTACTTGATACATTATGACCATTGATATTTATATATACAATTATCATGCATGCTTAATAATTTCTTTCTCTATGCCTATACTTGATTCCCCACTAGAATTTAGATTGGCTAGTTTATTATACTTGGAAGTTAGCTAGCTTAAATGATTCTTGAGGAAATAGGAATGGCTGTAAAAGGGCACATATAGGATATCCTTTTTCTAAACAGATTTGAAAATCAAGAAAATCTCGTAACCTCCAGAGAACAACCCCCAGAAATATGGAACTGCCCCACAATATATCTGGGACCGTCAAAAATTTTAAGGGACCATCACCACGAGTCATGAGATTTTTACTGTTTTCTCCTTAGTTTTCGTGCAGTTGACCATCTTTTTTCAAGCCCCAGCTACCTTTCTCCATTTTGCTAAACACATTTTGGAATCCTAATTTTCTATAACCATGCCTTACCAAAATAATCCACTACCTCTTGATTAAATAATGAGCATCCTCTTCATTTTATTCATCGTCTTCATCATATTCCTTTTCTTCTCTTTCATGGCTGTTAGAAACACAATTTCACAGTCTAACAAGTGAAGCTCGGTCTTGAAGAAAATTGGCGTTTCATAGCTCGATAGTTAGTTAATTAATTGTAATGTTTTAATGATGTAAACGGGCCAAGATACAAAAAGCCCAGATAAAGCCCTCAAAGGCCTCCTAGGCTGATCCTCTTTAGAGTATAAATACTCTATGTTTTTCTCATTCTTAGGTTAGCTAGTCAATATTACTTTTAGGGTTTCTAGCCACCAAATTGTTCTCTTTTAATTTTTCAATCAATCCTTGTTTAATTTAATCTCTTGATTCTACATATCATTGTTAAAGGTTTATATGAATGATCATGGAACCTACAATTGGTATCAAGAGCCTTAAAGATTGATGAATTGATTTGGGTTTGTGTTTAATTGTTTTTTTGGGATTCGGCAATTAAAAAAAAGGGTTTCGGAATTTTTTTTTTGGGTTTGATTGATTGGTTGTTTTGATTCTTGATTCATAGATGGTTTATGCATAATCTAATATCTTTAAACCATCTCGTTAGTAATCAAAACCTTGGCGATTTGTTTTTTTTCTTCTTTTGGTTCGAATATTAAAAAAAAGAAAAATCGAGTATAGATCTTGTTCTTGGGATTGGATCGTGTTTTTTTTACTTGTTCGTACTAATCATAAACCCTTGTAGCGTTTTCTTGAAGAATTACAGGTTATTTGTGGCGATTTTGCAAGAAAAAGGGTGTTTGGATTCGTTTTGTCAAAACTGCCTAAAACAAGAGTGAGCCGAACAAGACAAACTCTCAAGGACCGAACGAGTAAAATTCCAT
>BQNB010108252.1:0-22994 GCA_026074375.1 Tanacetum coccineum
AAAAGTTAAATTAAAAGTAAATGCGTATCAGACCAAAATAAATAGTGACGAATAATAGGAATCGTAAAATGACCTAAAATTGAGAAATGTTACGGTCTCCACCCGTTAAAAGAGCTTTGTCCTCAAAGCTTAAGACCTTGTAGTGGATGACGAAGCCCGATTTGCGAAAAGTTGTGGGTAATTCTGTTTGAAAGAATCTTTACGTTCCCAGGTGAACTCATGACCTCTCCTAGAGTTCTAGCGAACCTTAACCAATGGTATTCGGCTTCGCTTTAATCGTTTGGTCTCCCGTTCCATGATTTCAATGGGCTCTTCCACAAACTGGAGCTTATCGTCAACGTGAATTCCCTCTAAAGTCATGACTAATGGTCTATCGGCGTAACATTTCTTCAGATTAGACACATGAAAAGTATGGTGAACCCTGCTCAACTCTTGTGGAAGTTCTAGCCTGTAAGCAACCTTCCCAACCTTGGCTAACACCCTGAAAGGTCTGACATATCTCGGGTTCAACTTACCCCGCTTACCGAATCGTACAACCCCTTTCTAAGGTGAGACCTTGAGTATAACCCTATTCCCAACATCGAACTCCATCGGCTTTCGCTTCAAATCAGCGTAGCTCTTTTGTCGATCTTGAGCAGCTTGAATTCTCTGCTTGATCAAGACGGTCTTTTCTATTGTTTCTTGGATCATTTTCGGACCAGTCAGTTGGGCTTCTCTAACTTCGGCCTAGCACACAGGCGATCGACATTTTCGGCCATAAAGTTCCTCATAAGGTGCGGCCTTTATGCTAGCGTGATAACTTTTGTTATACCAAAATTCGGCTAATGGCAAATGCTTAACCTAGCCTTTTCCAAAATCGATCACGCAAGCACGTAGCATGTCCTCGAGAGTTTGGATAGTCCTCTCGCTTTGACCGTCGGTTTCTGGATGATACGCGGTGCTCATACTCAGATTTGTACCCAAAGCTTTCTGAAATGATCTCCAGAAGTTTGATGTGAATCTCCCATCACGATCATAGATGATTGAAACAGGTATTCCGTGTCTTGCTACTATCCTGTTCAGGTACAACCTTGCCAACTTGTCCAATGGATCATTTTCTCTTATTGGCAAGAAGTGAGCAGATTTTGTGAGTCGATCCACAATCACCCAGATGGTGTCGAAACTTATACCTGACTTAGGAGATTGGTGATAAAATCCATCATGAAATTATCCCACTTTCACTCGGGTATTGCATGCTTGTATACAATCCGATGGCCTTTGATGTTGCGCATTGGACCCTTTGCAACGGTCAAGCACTGCTAACATATGGTTGGCGATGTCAGCTTACATTTTGGGCCACCAATATAGCTTTTTCATGTCATGGTACATCTTGTCGGAACAAGGATGGATAGAATATTTTGACTTATGGGATTCGTGCATAATCACGGATCTTAAGTCGCCATAGCAAGGTAACCAACTCCTGCCGTTTAAACATAAAACTCAATCGGCGCGTGGTTCTAACTTTTCCTTGGGTATATCATTTCTGATCATACCGCCTACATCTTCTTTCTCAAGATTTTTTGGTTTCAAGGCTTTGATCTGAGCTTTTAGTATTTGTTTGGGGAGATCCAAGTCAATAGTCATAACTAAGGCTCGAACCCGCAATGGCTCAGTCCGTTCCTTACGGCTCAATGCGTTGGCCACTATGTTTGCCTTCCCTGGGTGATAACGGATGTCACAATCGTAATTACTTAGTAATTCTAGCCAACGGCGCTGCCTCATGTTAAGCTCCTTTTGGTCAAGAATGTGTTGTAGACTTTTATGGTCGGTGAACATGGTGCATTTGGTTCCATATAGATAATGTCTCCATATCTTTAGAGAAAACACACGAATCCAAGTTCAAAATTCATGTGTGTGTTGTTCTTCTCATGAATTTTTAGTTGTCGAGAAGCATAGGCATATCACCATCTCTCTCCTGCATCCATTACATCACCTAAACCCTTGTATGGAGCTTACAATAGACCAAAAGTCTTTGCTTCCTTCAGGTATAAAAGCCGGAATTGCGCACTATCACAAATTTGCTATATTAACTGAAAAGCGTTTTCTTCTTTTTCTCCCTAGTCAAATTGATCTTTCTGGGAGTAAAGCTTGTCATTGGATTTAGCAATCTTTGAAAACCCCTCAATAAAGCTCAATAGTAACCACCAAGACTAAAAAATTAGCGGATCTCCATCGGTATCTTAGGAGATGCCCAATCTTTAATAGATTCTATCTTGGCTGGATCAACTAAATTACCTCTACTATCAATGAGTGACCAAGAAATTGTACCTTCGGAATCCAATATCACCTGTTTGAAAAACTTGGCATACAACTTCTCCTGCTAAGAAATTCAAAATTGCCTTAGATGTTTTCGTGCTCTGTCTTGTCCTTTGAATAAATAAGTATATCATCAATGAAAATGATTATGAACTTATCCAAGTAGGGCTTGCACACTCGGTTCATGAGGTCCATAAATACCGCAAGTGCGTTTATTAGTCCAAAGGGCATGACCTGAAACTCGTAATGACCATACCGAGTTCGGAATGCAGTCTTTGGAATGTCTTGTTCTCGTACTCTCAGCTGGTGATAACTTGATCTCAAATCTATTTTTGAATAAATGTTGGATCCTTAAAGTTGAACGAATAAATCGTCGATCCTCGAGAGTGGATAACGATTTCTTTAACTCGTTAGCTTTTTAAATCCATGTAGTCGATGAACATCCTGGATTGACCCATCCTTCTTTTTGAGACAAGGACGAGGCTCCCAAGGCGAGAACTAGGTCTTTGAAGCCTGTTGGGAAAGCTCTTGTAGTGGGTTCCGACAAATTCCTTCATTTTGGATGGAGCCAATCGGTACGGTGCTCGAGCTACGGGCGCGGCTCCTGGAATTAAGTCGATATGGAATTCCACTGGTCGAGTTAGAGGAAGACCCAACAAGTCCTCGGGAAACACTTCAGGAAAATCTCGAACGATTGGCACATCCTTAAGTTGCTTTCCTTCCGACTTGTCCTCCTCTTTCTTGGAGGATATTCTGTGCCAAAAGATCTTGCCATCTTTTGCCATATACTCTTGAGCCTTTGGAACATGAGATAATGGTAAACCGAGATTTCTCTCCACGTTTCTTTCGCTTACACATGAAAATAAAGGTTTCATTCCACATAGGGATCTCGAACAAGTTTCTCTTCACACAACGATTCTCGGCGTGACACCCTTATTAACAATCCATGTCAATAATAACGTCGAAACTACCCAGTTCTACGGCCATTAGGTCTATGTTGAACGGATGGTTTAAGAGATTTAGAGTGCAACCCCGTATAATAGTGTCTATTCCCATTATCTTCCCATCAGCTAATTCAACATCATAACTATTTTCTAATGGAGTTGGGGCAATGTTAATCAGGGAACTAAACGCAGTAGATATAAAGCTTCTATCGGCACCAGTGTTGAATAAGATAGATGCATAGCGGTTGTTTAAGAGGAACGTACCCATTGACGCCATTGGAGTAGGGTTCTCGATGCATTCTATGATTCCCGCATTTCCAACTGCGTACACCCAGCCTTCTGCACTCCCATTTCCCCCATCCTTATTCTTCAACTTGGGAGAATCTCTTTTGAAATGTCATGGAGCTCCACACTCAAAACAACCGTTTCCTTTGGGATTTGTCCCATTGTCCTTCTGAGTATTAGCAACATTTGTGTTTCTAGAAACTACTGCAGTTGAGGGCAAAGGCCCTACCTTGTTGCACGTATGGCACTTCTGAGTAACCGGGCCTTTGTGGTGGAAAATGGCACTTGGTGCAACTTGGGGCAAGATTCCCTATTCGGTTCATTTCACTTGTCCCCTATTGTATCCTTGGTGACATTTTGCCTATTAGGGTTGTTGTTGGTGACCATGGTTGTTTTGGAGGTATCATCAGCCTTCCTTTGTTGTTCAGGAACTTGTCTCTTTCAATAGGTGCGAAGTTTCTGTTCCATCAATTACGTTGACCCAACTCATAGTCTCATCCAACTGTCTTGTGTCTGTCAGACTTGACAGTTCCCATAAATGTTTATCAGGGAGGTCCACCTGAATGTACTTGTCAACCATTCTCAGTTTTCATTAGCAATAAACTTGGTACATATCATGGGTTAGCTCCTTGGAATCGTTCAGTGTATGTTGGAACATCGTTCCCTTTGACCTTTAGGTTTCATAACTCGATCTCTAGTTTCTTGATTTCACCCTGCGGATAATACTTGTCTGTCATTTTCTTCTTGAGTACTTCCCAATTCATTGAATATGCTTCAGGACCTAAGGTTCTTATCTAACCATACCACCAAGTCAAAGCAACCCCTAACAAAGTGTAGGTGCCAAATTTTACCTGATTTTCAATAGCACAACCACTGATATGGAAAACTGATTCCATCTTCTCGATCACGGGTTAACCGACAACGCCTTCAAACCCTTTAAAGTTTATAAAGGTTGCATTTCATGTAGCAGCGAATAGAACAGGGGGGCGCAAGTTTTGCACATTCCATTCATTTATTCCCCGTGCGCGATACTGTGGCTTACCTTCTCCATTGGTGTGTTTCGCTGAAGTGCTTGATCAATCATAGCTTGGAACGGATTCAGAGTCTGTTGTTTGGGTTGGTGTTGTTAGGTGAGGTTTTTGTCATCGTCTTGTCACATGTGCATGTATTGTCTAAATCATAAGAGACAAAACGTTGAGGTTCATAATCATGACGGATATACAATAATTTATAAGATGAGATAAAAACACTAGTGGGTATATTAGTACAACAATAAACACATCTATTTCATTCATAACTTGGAAATTTTTTACATGAAATAATTTTTGGTACACAAAATACAAAAAAAAAGAACTAAGGCTATGCTAGCGGGGAGAACCCCTAATACTTAACATGCCTGAACAGCCAAAAGTTCAATATAGACCCAATATTTGTCATAGACCCAATGAACCAATCCTAGCCACTTATTTTTTCATCAAAAATAAAAAAAACTCACTTTCCACCTCTTTTTTAAAAATTAAATATCTCACACACTGTTAATCGTTACGCAAAACAAAACATATCATCGCGACAAGAATTAAATTATCTTTCTATAGAGGGGCGACACTATGTACTTTCGACGAACTTTTTTTATGATTTTATGAAGTCATATACGATTTTATGAAATCATATATGATTTATGAAATCATATATGATTTTATGAAATCATATATGATTCGTTATACGAATCATATATGATTCGTCATACGAATCATATATGATTTTCGCAATTCGTGACTGAAACAAAATTGAAAAAAAGTTCGTCGGAATCACAAATCATATATGATTTTATGAAATCATATATGATTTTATGAAATCATATATGATTTTATGAAATCATATATGATTCGTTATACGAATCATAGATTTTTTTCGCCTCAATTCGTGAAAAACTGGGTAAAATTAAATTAAAAAAAAATTGAAAAAAAAAGTTCGTTAGAATCACAAATCATATTTTGATTTTATGAAAATCATATATGATTTCTGAAATACTTTATCATATGAAATCATATTCGATTTAATGAAATCATATATGATTTATTTGATTCGTTATACGAATATATATGATTTTCACAATTCGGACTGTAAAAAATATCAGAAAAAAAGTTCCTCGAAAGTATATCAGTGTCACTGGTCTATTGAAAGATAAAAAAAAAAAATACTTCGTCGCGATCGGTGTTTCTAGTTGGTATTATATATTTATTTTTTTGTCGTGTGACGATTTACCGTTTGTAAGATATTTTATTTTTAAAAAAGAGGTGGAAAGTGGGTTTTTTTATTTTTGATGAAAAAATAGATTGGTTGAGATTGATTCATTAGATCTATGACAAATAATGGGTCTATGTTGATCTTAACTCTTGCTCTGAACAACTTCAGAGATTGATCGATCCGCTAACTCAAGCGTCATGCAAGTCGGGGTTAGTTCGGGAAGAGAGAGATTTTTCCAGACGGAATATGGCATAAGATTAATGCTTGCGCCAAGATCGGCCAAGGCGTTGCATGTATTAATCCCGGAGAATTCACATGGAATAAGAAATCGGCCAGGGTCTCCAAGTTTCTTTGGTAACTTGTTTAGGATGACTGCTGAGCAATTCTCATTCAATGGGGTTCTAGCCATTTCACTCAACTTTTCTTTGTTTCCGATTAAGGTTTTTAGAGTCGAGGCGAATTTTGGCATAAGCATCAAGGCATCCGTAAAGCTAATTTCGAAACTCAAATCTCGAAAGATTTCATAGAATTTCTCAATTTGGTCGTTAGCTTTTTCACGACGTCTTTCATCATTTCTTCTTGAAGGAAATGGAATCGATGCTTTTTGGTTAGGCCTTGAAGCACTAACTGGAGCATTTACGGGCTCAGAGATTGATTCATGATGGACAATAGGGACAACCGGAGGTGGGATGTCTTTGGTGCTTCCGTTATTAGTAGGAGGCATCGTATCCTTTGTGACCTCGGGTTCACGTTCTACTACTTTAGGAGAGGAAGTAGTATGAATCGTGGGTCCCTTGTAAGCTACACCACTTCGAGTGGTAATACCCTTTAAATCCTCTTTCGGGTTAGTAACAGTGTTACTAGGGAGAGTTCCCGAAGTAGAGGCGGTATTGGAAGTGACAAATTTGGAAAGCATATCCGTGAGGTTGGTCAATTGACTTCGCATGTTTTGACCTTGAGTTTGCATGTTCCTCATCACAGCATCATTAGCCTTTACGTAGGCTTGGAAATCTTCCTTTGATACACCTTGAATTTGAGGAGCTGGAGCTTGATAGGCGGGAGCTTGATAAGCAGGAGGTTGAACAACCTGAGGTCGATAGATTTGACCTTGATGAACCGGGGGTTGGTAAGCTGAAGCTTGATTGAAATTCCCCCGGTTTTGGTTGTAACGATTCTGATTGTTTCCTTGATTTTGCACATTATGATTGTTTTGAACGAGAGGAAAACCAGGAGGTCGAATTTGATTTGCAATCGGGGCTCGATAACCGGTGTTTCCTTGGTTGTAGTTAGTTGCGGCTGCTTGAGAGACATATTCTTGAATATTATCTCGATAAACATTGCCAGTGGTGGCTGGACAAGTTTGGTAGGAATGAGCACCACCGCAAGTAACACAACTTTCCTCAACCGCTTTTACTGGTGCGGGAGCTTGGGCTTTTTGTTTTTCAACAAGCATAGTCTTCATCATGTTCTTAAGTTCAGAAACTTCGGTTGTAAGAGCAGCAACATCTGGTGAAATTCTGGGAGTAGATGAGTTCGAACTCACTTTGGCAACGACTGCCTTGTTTCGTGAATTACGAACCTTGGATTTACTCTCGATAATCCTCAAGCATTCACGAGGCATCTTATCCCGACGATTCCACCGAGCAGAATTTAATGAATCTTGATCCTTCGCTTCAACGCATTGTATAAAGTCTAGCTGATCTACTTCAGCGACTCTGTGATGGGGCATGCTCGAAGAAGGTTCCTTTTTTTAAATCGATTCCCAAGCCTCGTAAAAAACGTTGTCACAAATCTTTGTGAAAATCTCGTGCTCTCATTTCGAAGATTTGTCCTTTTTGAAGAAGGAAAGCCTGATTATGAATTTTAAACAAGATCCTCCCACGTCCATAATGACAGAGGTGGTTCTTTTACTAGCCCCATCCACTTCTCACATCTCTATATTATTTTGTGCCCCACCCGGGCCCCCCCCCCCCGAGATATTGAGATTATGGGCGGGGCCCCCCCCCCCCCCCCGACGCTGATTGTTAACCCCCAAAATGGGTCGCAGGGAAAGATGTCGGGAGCGTTACTCCTAATATCATCAGCGCTAGATACCAAGAGAAACGACTTAATGTGTGTCGTTTGAAAAGTAATCTCGTTGATTTTCTTGAAAATTGATATAACATTTGTCCCATAATTGCATCACAATGAAAAGCTTGAAAACAATACAACGAGATTTGATCATTTGTATATAAGAAGAAATCCATGAATGAAATCTTGTCAATTTAGACTCCAATGCACATCAAGTAAGCCAAGCATCTAATTCACCTGAGAAAAACATGCTTAAAAGTGTCAACATTAAAGTTGGTGAGTTCATAGAGTTTTGCAAATATAAATGTAATTGTTGGGATCCAAAGATTTATAAAGTATGTATGACCATTTCAATCCTTATAATAATCGCCAAAAATGTAAGAGTAAATGTAGAACCGAAAGAGAGGTTTTGTATTTTGTTGATTCGCCGCTCAAAGATGGATGAGAATAAAAGTTGTTCAGAAACTTAGTAATGTTCAATAAGTGTATGGAAGTGCGATCGTTGAGTTTCAAAATGTATGGGTCGACTATAACAAATACAGTACCAATAAATATATTATGTTGCACTAAGCTCATGACACCGAAGCTCGACATATATGTATGCAATTTAATGCACAAAAAGGTGCCCGTGTAGATGTTCAAACCCGTAAACATCCAAATTGTTCCGACATGTATGCATTCGTTGTTTCAGTACAGTCGAAACTAGTGAGAGCTACTCACCCGAACAGGGATGTCAATCCCAAATAGATCTATTTATACACTCGCGCTTCCTCAACGGTACTTGGTCAATGAATTTAACAGTTCATATGATAATGGCAATGGTGGGTTATGTTACTTGGCACATGTAAACAGGAGATGATACGAAAACAACTTGTGTCCAAATAAAAAATTTACATGTTGTATTCGTAAATTAGCTTTGAGTACTTTACTCCATAAATAGGAAAGGTGATATAAATCAATAGTTGAGTTCGAAATGAGTATGTAAACATTTTTGTAAAAATGCTATGCAAAATGAGTATGTGACGAAGTATGAAAACCAAGTTTGTAATGGAATGGCAAAATTCAAGTATGGTAAACCATAGTGTGTAGAAATAGTATGTACAGATATTGTAAACGAATATGTAAACAAGTTGTATTGAGCATGTATTCTCCCCCGAGATTTGTAAAGTAAATGTAAAACAAGTGAAAGAGGGGCTATAAACTCACATCGATGTTGTAGAATGATTGGCGGGAATGCGCATATTAAGCGCCAAACAAAACGAAGACTAGAACGGCTCGACCAAGAAGATGTAACTAATCTTAACAGCTAAGTCCCACTAGCCTAGGATAATGTATTTGGGTTCCCGATGAGTGAGTACATCAACGCGACATGTTGATAAAAGATTTAGATTTAAAGTTGTAATAGTTTGGTGGTTGGTTAAATAAATAAATCAAAAGTAACGCAAAGTGTGTAATATATTCCGTATATATATTACATAATGATAAACGACCAAATATATAATTCCTATCGTAAATTATATATTAAGATACCCACCCAAAAGGATAACTCGAAGCGTATATGATACACAACATGTGTGTTCCCTAAAGGATGGCAATTTAACTAAAATGGTTTAATTATATAATACTTTCCAAGTATTATATAAAAAAATAATAAAAATTAAAGAAACTAAATAATTTGACACGTTCGCGGATATCCCCAAATGATTTAATGGAAAGTTTCTTTATAAAAATGAACACACGTTTTAAATCTGCAAATTATGTTAAACGACGTTTTTAAAACTCTTACAATGGTTATGATGTTATTTTCTAGTTGCTAATTATAAAATATAAGATGATTTTATAATTTAATTTTGTTTCCTAGCGATAGTTGCTAGAATCATTTATCTCATTTGTAAAGTATAGTTTACGTTTGTTTATCGGGGATTGAGATATTAGAGAGATTAAAAATCTTGAAAAAAAAAAAAGAGATAAAAATAAAAAACATTTTTTTATACAGCTTAACCCTTTGTCAAATAATACATGTTGAAGTTTACTCATGTGTTCAATCTTAATTATGATTAGCACAGAATAAATATGCAACGCACATAGACATATTTATTTTAACCTAATGACCACCTTTTAATTCCGGCTTTATACGGATTTATGAAAACTAAATGGATCATGACATGATTAATCTTTTTATATATAACCCAAGACACATCCTTTGTGTATACCTCGTTATACCAAACGCACCCTACTTGTTATTTTGCTTAACCAATAAGACCCCGCGTGTTGGAACGTCCAAAACCACGAGTCCGGGCACCCCCCAAACACCCGTACCAAACCAACCAAAACTGCCACTCTCTCACCAAATCACCCTTCGATTTGCATCGTTATGTTGTCCCAAATGCCCAGAGTATACGGAAGTTGCTATACCCCTAAACGCATATCCTGGTGACGTTCTCTTAGGAACCAAACGCCCTTGTTGGCGTAAAATGCCAAACCAAACACTCCCCATGGGTGTAACTCAGCAATACCATACGCACCTTAGTTGTTTTATAACCACTAAAAAAAAACTCCAATGTTGTTTAAACCTACTTCCATAACACTCCAACTGCTGTTAAACGCATAACCAAACGCACACTAGTCTGCTTCTACAAACCCAACGTACCCTTGGTGCGATTTCTGTTAAACCAAACACCACAGTTTGGTTATTCTACTGACCCAAACGCACCTCATGGCTGCCCACATCAGCCAAACGCACCCTAAAGGTGTTTCTATCACAAACCGAACGCACCCTGTTGCGTTTTAACGAGACCAAACCGCACCCTCTTCGGTGCATATGAACACCAAACGCACCCGTTGGTGTTATGACAACCACACGCACCGTGTTCGCGCGCGCTCACGGCTCGCTCACTCAGCCATCGCACTGGCTGTGACTGGCCCGAAACCCAACACACCCGGTTGGTGATTCTGTCAAACCAACGCCCCCTTTGTGGTGTGTATTAAATACCACACGCACTCTATGGTGCTGCCATAAACCCACGCACCCGTTTTATAAGGTGAGGGCGATGGTGGTGTTAAGATGATGATGATGGTGAGGTGATGATGGATGAGTAGCGATGGAGGTGGTGAGGGTGTTGTGGTGATGAAGGTGTCGGCGGTGGTAGGCGGCTGTTCAGTCGCGTATGGTGGGGATGGCGTCGATGATGATGTAGATGGTGTCACGGTGGTGACGATGAAAGTGGTGGTGTGAAGCGGCTGTGGTGGCAGACGGAGGAGGGGGGAGGCGCGTGGAGGAGAGTGGGTGTGGGGATCGAATAGATCCGGTGATGAGAAACGTTTTATGTTTCCGGTCACGGAAATACCCGCACGAAAAAACTTTTCCGGCAGGCGGCGAAGTGGTGGCCGGCGGTGGGGCTGGCCGGAGAAGACGACGGAAATGAGGGAGAGGTGTGAGCCCCTATAAAACCCCGTCATCCATCCCAAACCACACACAAAGATTTTAGTCTCTCCCACCCTCAAAAGATTCCTCCAAACCAATCTCATACACAACTTTCGGATCCCCCCTTAAACCCCTACAATACTTACCCGCGCCCATTACTATACACTGGCACAACACCCCAATACCTATTAAACCCTATTCCCTCTTCAATACCAATTATTGAAACCATCCACTAGTCGACTACATTGCATTGTGTGTGGGTGTGTGTGTTTTTGTATGAAAATGAAAAGGTTAATAAAAACTTTTTATATATATAATAAAAGTTTTGAAATTTTTGAATAGTTGTTAATAGTTGAGGGTTAAATTTGTAAATATTTCACAGGGACCTAACGTGTAACTTTTGTTAATTATTGCTTCGGAACTCGTTTGAAGTACTTAACGGAGGAATTAAAATACGAAACTTGCGCCATTGTTTTCCAAATAATTTTTCTGATAAAAAATGAGTATTCACTTGATAATATTTCATAAATATTTTATAACATTAAATAAAATATCTGTTATTCGTTTTGTGAACCGGTTACGTCTCGTTCGCCATAGAATGGATTTAAGCTCGAGCATTTGCTTATACAACGCTTTCATTAAAATGATGAATAATTTATTTAATATTTTTATTAAATAAATACTGATAATTAAATAACAAAACAAATTTAATTATTTTTGTGTTTCTAAAATCTTGCGAGGGCATTTCTATCACCTTTTGACTGTTTTCAGGTCTCGGGTAAAACTAAAAAGTTGTCTGGATTATCATTTCACATCAAATTGCTTTGGGGTCAGAATCGTGAAAACGTGATTTAGTGGTTCGCTTTTGATAAATCAACTATGAAATTCTTAATATACCCTCTTTGTTCGCTTTTTGAATCAAATAAGTTAAAAATAACTTTCCCTTGAGAGTTGTAATAATAAATATGATTTATTATTTAAAATATGTTCCGAAAAATTTACCGGCTACGCGGTATTTGTTATTATGTGACCGTAAAAGGTCAAAAAGTCAAAAGTCAAGTCCGACCCAAAAAGTCAAAGAGTAAAGTAGTAATTTAAAATTCCGAAAATTGCCCGGATTTTATAGTACTACTACCCCTTAAAGAAATCTCGTCTCGAGATTTAATTTGTGTTAACATCAATGATGTGGGACTAAGAAAATATTTAGAAAGATTTAATGTAGACAGTTCTAAACAGAGATGCTCTAAACTTCATTCAGCTAGATTTTGGATCGTTTTGACACATCCTCAAATATACAAAATTTGGCGAGTTCGACCAGGATATTTAATCCATTAAAATGGGTATCTCAAAAAAAATATTGTTACAGATCTTATGACTGATATAACCGTGTAAAAAATCTCTTAATAGTGAAATCATCAAAAAGAAAGTGTAGTCACGTGAGTGTGTCTGTATAGAGTTTTAAATGTTTCATGACGGAGTCTCTTTTCTACTATCTGTAATGTTCGATGATTCACATTAACGTGACCTATGTATGTAAGTACCCAACTTACTTGGAAGATGACTGAGGATGTAATCGCGACCTAAGTGCTTGCTTAACTAGTGGACGGAAAGTGAATAGTCTAATTATTTGTTTCGTCGATAGGTGTTTATCTCGTTTAAGGGGAGTTGCATTACCTATTGGATAGAGTTGTATCAGTCGGGACCGCTCCAGGACCCAACAGCAGCGACCATAACGTCAAAACTATAACAAATGGTGATGAGATGCCGAGAATGAGGACATTTCGAGAAACCATATTCCCAGAATAAAGTTTAATAAATGAGAGGAGCTCGCGGAAGAGCTTATGCGATAGACGGCGGATTTTTGGTACTCAGTCGTTAGTTCGATGAATGAGCTCCATTAGCTCAAGCGTGTAACAAGTCTGTTAGTCCCACGAACAGTTCGTGATCACGAGGATTAGCAACGACAAAAGTAATAACTCAAAAATGAGATAGGGTAGTTCCAAGCGAGGCACTAAGATATTGCGGGGTAGTAAGACACGATTGTGTCTCTAGACCCTTTTAACGGATTCTGACGATTATCGATTTCAGGTTCATACTCGTGTCATATCGGATACCATTAAGCCCACCCATTTATAATTTCTTATTTACATAAAGAAGCGTCCAAATTTATGTAAGTAAGATATGATAAACTTATGGTTCGGTGATTTATAATTTATTTAGTTAACTGAAGAGGCGTCCCAATCCTTTTAAATAAAGAGATTATAAACCATCCTACTTAATAATTTCTGATATAACACGCGTACACACAAAGTTTTCAAGGTGGTGAACGACATAACGATGCCGATGCTCTAATGAGTATGGAACGAGTATTTAGAACTCGTCTTCGGAGACGGGAAGTAAAACGATCAGGGAAGATCGACATAGAGTTTAAGACAGTTAATGAGTACTCGGTTAGAGTATAATAGGTAAAGATCTCTATGAACGGAATCAGCGCTCTAGCGATTATCATATCAAATCTTCCTATTACAGTCCCGCCCATAACAGACTTGCAATATTAGATTCCATACAAATTCCATGTACATAGACTGTGACGGGCTTTGTTAACATAGCAATTATCATATCAATCCTCATATTACAAGTCCCGCCCATACAAGACTTGTAATACTTAGATTCATACATAATTCCATGTAAACAAAAATTATAACGGTCTTCGTGTAATACAATATAGTATAAAGCTATGAAGAAAAATAATATCCTTAGAGACCATTGTTTAACTTACAATGTCTGAGAACGAAATGAGACCATTGTGCAACTCACAATGTCTAAGAAGTAAGATGAGACCATTGTATAACTCACAATGTCTGAGGTATAATTGAGACCATTGTGCAACTCACAATGTCTTAAGAAATGCTCTGGTATTTATATAAATAACTCTTATATAAATAAACGTGCGATATACGCAAAAGATGTAAGCATATATATTACATATATGTATGTCACGTAAGTACTTAATGCAGCACGTAATGTAAGCACATAAGCAAGTAACGTGTATGCACTTTGAAAATGTTTGATGTGATGCAATGTTTGTGAAAACGGTTATAGTCTAGGGTAAAATATGCAACCTAGTTCTCTATAACCTTGGCTCTGATACCAATCTGTAACACCCCCAAAAATGTGTCGCAGCGGAAATATGTCAGGGGGCGTTACTTCATAATACAATAGCACAAGATACAAGAGAACGACCTCTAAATGTGTCGTTTGTAAAACAATCTCGTTAATTTTCTGAAATCAAAATAATAGTTGTCCCATAATTGCATCACCATGAAAAACTTGAATGTAAAGACTCCAATGCACATCAAATAATCCAAGCATCTAATTCACCTGAGAAAAACATGCTTAAAAGTGTCAACATTAAAGTTGGTGAGTTCATAGATTAGTTTAAATATGAATGTAAGTTTCAACAAATATATTTATCCACTGTGTCATCACAGTACCATGTAAAATATTTATAAAATATGCACGACCCATTTTATGTTACCAAAAGTACCAATCTTATCCCAAAGATTTTTATAAATAATGCATGACAAATTTAATGTCACCAAAATGTTCCAAGTATGTATTTGTCGGGGGCCCTGCAGTCCCACCGTGATCCGACATGTTATAACGTTCGTTCCCAGTGATAGCTAGTCACCCGAACGGGGGTTGTCAATCCCGAATAGATCTATTTCATAACATACGCGCAGACAACATGCTATAACGTTCGTTTGCCAAGTGATAGCTAATCACTCGAACGGGGATTATCAATCCCAAATAGATCTATTTCATAACATTCGCGCTCACCCTCCAAGTGATTTACAGTTCATGACACTGTGACGTAGACTTGTTGTATGTGCCCGATTCGGGCAGTGATACAAATAATGTGTTCCCATCATGGGTGTTCCATCTGCAACACCCGGGCATGTAATGCTTGTTGGCCCCGCAGGCGCCAAACAAATCGTAATCCGAAAATCATTTCAAATGTAAAGTATGCATTTGTGACCAAAGATAAAGTCAAATAATGTATTCATAGCGAACTATGCAAATAAGTATGTAAACCAATTTGAAATCAATCATGTAAATGTGTTTGTAATGAATTGCAAAATCAAGTATGTGAACCAAGTGTGTAGAATAGTATGTAAAAGATATTGTGAACAAATATGTAAACAAGTTATATTGAGCATGTATTCTCCCCCGAGATTTGTAAAGCAATGTAAAACAAGTGAAAGAGGGGCTATAAACTCACATCGATGATGAAGAACGATTGGCGGGAATGCGCATATAATATGCACAACACGAACGGAAGACGAAACGGCTCGATCAAGAAGTTGCGACTAACCTTAACAACTAAGTCCCACTAGCCTAGGATGATGCGTTTGGGTTTTCCGATGAATGATTAAGTCAACGCGACACGTTGATAAAAGATTTAGATTTAAGGTTGTAATAGTTTGGTGGTTGGTTAAATAAATAAATCAAAAGTAAACGTAAGGTGTGTAATACATTCCGTATGTATTACATAATGAAAAATAACCGAGTATACAATTCATACCGTGAATTATATAACAAGATACACAACCCAAAGAATAACTCGAAGCGTATATAATACGCGTCATGTGTTACCTCTAAAAGGTGACAATTAAAATAAAATGGTTGAATTATATAATACTTTCCAAGTATTACATAAGAAAGATGATAAAAATAAATGAACTAAATAATTCGACACACGCCCGGATATCCCCAAATGATTTAGTAGAACGCCTCTTTATAAAAATAAACGCACGTTTAAAGTTGCGGGTTAGATAACTGAAATCTCAAAAATTATAGCTTATATTTGATTATAGGTCCTTCGCGATCTAATAATTCTTAAGGCATTTATTCGTCCTATTTAGGAAAATAAGTAAAGTAAAATTTGTAAAAGTTTATTAAGTGTAGCGATTTATAAAAATCCTGTCATGACCTGATCGTTCATGTAACGTTTTCCATATTAACAAAAGTTAATACTAAAACACTTCGCCTTATTGTAAAAGTAAAGTTCACAATCGTTGTCCCATGTTATTATTATATAAACACCATTTTAATATATCTTAAAACATATCTTAATTGCTTTTATCGTTTCTCAAAATTAATAAAGTTTTTTTTAGTAAATTCGTGAATATAGAAATATGATATAAATTTTCGTCATTACTTTTCCGATTGTAAATCGTTTTCCATTTTTCCGTGCAAAACTAAACGTTTTCATTTAATGGATAATATATTGAAATCAATCGCGTTTCAATATTTCACATGCCCGGCCAGCGTTTAGATATAAAATATGTAATAGCACCATTAATACATGTATTAAAATAAAACGCCATATATTAAGGAATAATATTAATTTAACCGATAAAAAACCTACCAAATAATATTTATACCAGTTTTAATATTTATTAAAATCATGGAAGTTATTTTTATTTGTTGTGTTTTGATATAAAAAGGTCCAAACAAACCCTCGTCGTATTCCGCCCTCGGTTGATTCCGTGCTAAGCGCAAGGACACCCTAATTTAGATTTCTATAAAACCAACCACCCTTGTTGGTGTTAATAATCAGACCCAAACGAAACGCAAAGCTTCCAACAACCATGCGCCGGGCTGGGGTGCGCCCGAACCACAAACGCACCCTTATGCGGCGGCAAATACAACCCTAAAACCCGACAAAACCCCACGCTAGGGACCCGGCCGACCCGGCTGTCAATACCCTGACTGTAGATATCAATAATATAAACGCACACTTAAGCGGCTCAACCCCAAACCACCCGACCCGACACACGACTCGGGGGGCGGAGTGCAGTCTTCGAATACATACTAAAAAACATAAGGACTATACTTGGTACTCATCTAATTAATCTGAGATGAATAAACCAAACAAACCAAACCTCGGGCTTGTTCCACCCATCGAGTAAACAAACATAGCCCTTGATTGGCTATCCAGGATGAAACCCTCAACACGAGAGGATGCCCCTTTACGTGCAGCAGCTTGAAGCACTAAAATTCAAACACCCATCGTGTGTTGTTTATCTCGATAGACCAAGTTGGCGGGCACCCAAATGGTGGGGGATGTTCAAGGGCAGGCTCAAACACACCCTGTATCGTTTATTGTTTTATTAACCAGTATAAAACGAAGCACACCAACTGAGCTGAGTTTAAAATCGAATAGACGCAATATGCGCTACACAAATTCTGCCTTCCTTGTGTACTATAAATCCACAACGCCCCCTGTTTTGTTTTTGTTACAGAACACCAGACCGCACGCCTGATTGGTCCCCCCTGCTAAATAAACCCACCAACCAATACAACTTCCTATCTGTCTCTTTACTAATATCTCTCCACAAGCGGGGCGCGCGGGCGGCGATTAGACGTATTGGAAGAGGAACCGAGGATAGAGCGAGCCAAGTGGCGGCTCAGACCCTTAGATTATTGCGTCGTTTAGAAAACCAAATACGTCAAACTCAGATTTCTAGCGTTGTATTTAGTTAATAATTGTCAACAAAACCCCCTACAAATCCAAACGCACCCTGTTGGCTGTTACAAACACCAACCGCACCCTGATGGTCCTGCTAAACCCACAACCAACGTACCTTTGTTTATATAAACCCAACACCCCTGCTATTAAACCCAGCCAAACGCACCCTTTTTCGTTTATAAAATCAAACGCACTCTGTTGCGTGTTTATGTCAAACCAACGCTCCTTCTCGGTGGTGCAGTGGTAAGGCGATGCTGGTGGCATATGATGGTGACGATGGATTGGAACGTCGGTGGGAGTGGAGGTGTGTACCCGATCTAGAAGATCAGTAGTGAGGTTCGGTAGAAGTGTGGTGATGGAGTAGAGATGGATATGAAGGTGGTGGTGCCGGCTGTGAGGTGATGATGATGGTGTTGTGGTGCGAAGAGGCGGCAGCCCTTGCCGGAAAATATTTTCCGATGGCCGAAAAATATGCGGCTGCCATTAATGTGTGTAGGGTTTGCATATGAAAGTGATATAACCCTAATGACAAATCTATATATATATATATATATATATATATGTATATTCAAAGAGTTATATAAAAATTTACATGTGTATGAAAGATTTGGGTGATGTTGTAAATATTGCTTCAGGGACCAATTGTGTAACTTTTGTAAATACTTGGTTCGGGTCTCGTTCAGGCTAGTTAACGGATGAATTAAAATACGAAACTTGCGCCATTGTTTTCTAAATAATTTTCCTAACAAAATGAGTATCCATATGGCTATAATTTTATAATCTTTTATAAAAATAAAAATAAAAATAAAAATGTTCATTATTTATTTGTGTCTCTAAAAATCTTTGTCCGTAAAAAAAAATGAACTTCAAGCCTCCGAACCTCTATTCTCGAGTAACGAACAACCCCCCGAGTCTTGCATATACTACTACTACAATGATGACGGTTCTCTTTTTTTCCCCTCCCTTCTTCCTTTTTTTTTTTCTTAGCCATTGTCAGGAATGGTGTTTCTAAGATGAAAGGCCTCTTCTCGTTTTCCTTTATGTCTAAGATTACAAAATCTACAGGGTACACATGCTCAGCAACCTCCACTAATACATCCTCTGGTATTCCTAAAGGGTAGATATACAAGTGGCTAGCTAGGGAGAGTCTAATGTACGTCTCAGCAGGCCTTTCGTCAGTTAGTTTCACGTAGGTAGAGAGGGGCATGACGTTCACGTCAGATCCGTGGTGAACTAGGGCGTTCATGTGTTTCAGGCCTCCTATGTTACAGCGTATTTCAAACTTTCCTCCGATGTCCTCCTTCTTTGTTATCTTTTTTTAAGGATTGCCTCATAAACAGGCCCCCTAGGTAAAAGATTGTAAGTCATTCCTTTTATTTTTCTAACTCGAGTTCCTAATATGGAGTCATTGAACCAATGATTGTCAACAAGACCTTCTATTAGTTTCTCATTGATCTTATGCTTCAGGTAATACTCTACGGGCTGAGAGTTGGGTGCTTCTACTGCTTCCTCTTTCTCAGCTTTCTTGATTGGCTTGTTTTTGGTTTTATTTTCATCTCCATCCTTAGTTTCGGCTTCCTTTACTGCCACCTCAGTTTCTGTTTTGGTAGTTTTTTAATGTCGTCACTAGTTACTATGTCATTATCATCGTTCCTCTCTTCCTCCCCACTAGTGAGAGAGATAGAGTTTATATTTTTGGTGACGGGGGATTTGACCTCTTCTCTGATTAACACTTTTTCAGGAGCCTTGCTAGTTGTAAGTTCCTTAAGAAGCCCAAACATTTCTGCCATCCTATCATTTATCTCCTCTCGCTGTTTGAAAATGGCATTCTTAAATCTTTCCATCCTTTTAGTGTGAGCTGCCATGTAGTCCCGTATTCTAACTTTGAAAGTAGTTCCTAATGCCTGCGGCTGAGGGATTGGGTCGGTACGTTCGCAAAAATATGAAAGGGCTTTGCTTTGGTGGTTCATTTTAGTTTCACGGGCGAGGGTTTGAGTAGATTGCTTTGGCATAAGCTTGGGGGACGTGTGTTGAGCTCGGCTTGGGCGTCGGTTGCGATCCCTTTAGTAAGAACTTAACCTGATCTTCGAGCTCAAGTAGTCTTCAGTCAGGTGTTTTTGAGGTGGGTTGAGGTGCAGAAATAACTTTAACCGATTTGACGAATTCGTTTGCGTTATTCCATCCCTCATGGTCGTAGAGGGCGAGGTTCTTAATGATTTCCTAGGATTCTTCAGGGTTCTTATTATGGATTTTTCCGCCGGCGGCGCGGTCAATCTCGCACTTAAGATGAAACGAGACATGATCATAAAAAATTTGGATTTAAAGCCAACGATCAATGCCATGATGAGGGACTTTTTGTAGTAAGTCCTTGAAACGAGTCCATGCTTCGGATAAAGATTCTCCATGATGTTGTTAGAACATCAGGATGTCGTTTTGGAGTTTTGCGGTCCTTCCCGGTGGAAAGAATTGAGCAAGGAATCGGGTAGTAAGATCCTCCCATGTGGAGATGGATCCTTCTGGATGGCGTTCAAGCCAATTGCTAGCTTGATCGCGAAAGGAAAATTTAAATAAACGCATGCGCGTTCTTTCCCTATTTTCACCGTCAAGGTCAAGTGAGTCCACATGTTTGAGAAAATCCTTAAGGTGTTGGTTTGGATCCTCGGACCAAAGTCCGTGGAATGAGCATCCGTTTTGCACCAACCGAATGGTGTCAGATCGAAGAGGCACCACGTTGTTCCCTGTGGGGAGCTCGATGGTATTCCTATAGCCCTTGTGGCTTGGTTTGGAGTAGTCTCCTAGAGTACGGATAAGATTCTCGTCCGCCATGATGGTTAAAGAGAATGGGTTACAAAACAGATAAAATGAAGAAAAGATAGACTACAAGAAAGCTAATATGCAGGAATTAAATCTTACTTGAAAGGATTTAAGCAAGTAGAACTAAGTTAAACTATGATCAATACCTAACTATTCCCCAAGCGACGGCGCAAAAAACTTGATGTGCGGTCATCATAGGACTTCTACACGAGAAGTTATACAACTCCCTAGGCAGTGCACCTAATCGTTGTAGTGTAGTATAGGCAAGACTCGGGGTTGTTTATCGTTCACTCGAGGAATAGGTTGGGAAGGTTTGATCATGATCTAACAAAGTTCTAAGGGTTGAGAGAAGATTATTTTTGTGTTTTTGTATTTTATGGAAAGCAAGTAAATCATATAATTGGAGAGGTTGGTTGGTTTTAGCTATTTAAACTAAATATAATCTAAGCTAATGGTGATAACAATAAGATAAAAGATTATATTTATTTAATCATGTATTACTCCCTAGATTGCTTCTCCTAGTGTTGTTGCCTTGTCACACTTGTGATGATCTGTGTAACTATTTCCTAAAGCATGAACGAATTACACAAACCTGCCACCTACTTAGTATGCCGCTAGAGCAACGCACAAGTAAGGTAGTATGAAGACTATTACCTGGCCCCTAGGAGTACACTAAGTGCATGTGAAATATATTAAAAGTGGATCAACCATATTAGGGGGCAAGGTAGTATGAAGACTGTTACTCGATGGTATCCTTTCTACACAATCACGTTTCCCTAGACATATCAATAGCGATACAAACAAAAGCTAGTTGTCTAAGACCTAATGTGCACATCCATCACAAGAAGCAACACCACTAAGATCTATATTCTAGGTTTTATAAAATCATAAATAAACACAATAGGAGGTTTAGCTAAGCATGTTAAAGATAAAGCAAGAACAATAAATCAAACAACACATAGACATATTGAATGATTAAGTAAACCTTACTTGATTAAAACATGAATTGGAAGAAGTACAATAGGGTTTTTAGGCCCTAAAATTGTCTCCTACAGCTGCTAAACGAACTAGGGTTCGTACCCTCTTTTTATTCTAAAGTTACACACTCAAAACCTTAAATTCGGGTTTGTATATATAAGAAAAACGACGCGACGGCGTCGCGTTTTAGTCGTGACGCCGTCATAAGTAGAATCTTCTAGATCCGCGTTTGAGTCGGTGCGGGCTGACGCCGTCATGAAATGTTGTAACGCCGTCACTTGATGGGTTGTGACGGCATCGTGTATAGCTTGTGACACCGTCTCCAGGATCTGTGAGCACAAATCTTCAAGAGTCTTGGTGTTGGTTCATAATCTCATCTGTTTCTTCTCCAAATGAGCCCAAGTTACGTGTAATTCATCCAAATGTCTTCCAAGTGAGAAATACCTGAAAAGGAACGATTAAGTACCTATTTTGGGCATAAACACACGATTTTGAGGGTTAAACAACCCCGAAAAAGTGTATTAAATGACACCTCATCAATATAAAAGTCCCAATTCACTTTACCAAAATCCTTCTCACGACTGCGAGTAGATGAAAAATCCATTTTCATACATTGTTGATATATGCTAAAAACATTTTTCAAATCATGCATAATGATCTCACATTTGATGCCAAAATATATAATTCAATATATACTTTGACAATTTTGTTTGAGCAACATTAAATCAATGAGCACTTGGATTATTTCTTAGGTTTTCCTTTCTTAGAGTCAAAATAATCGTTACTCCACATTGGTTACATATAGGCACACACTAGGCTTATAAATGCAAACACAAGTCTCTTTTAAATGCGTTTACAACACATAGAGTTTGTCTAAGAAATCTTAAAATCATTACAACTATTTAGAGTATTAAAACTATTTGTATAATATGGTTTCTATTGAAGACTTTATCTTACCTTTTACATGCTTGTCTACATGTTATTCTTGCTAAATACCTTTAGACTTGATCATGCTTAAAACAAAATTACAACTTTGCTTGCCTATCTTCTTGCTTGCTAAATGTTGTAATCTTAGTTGCCATAAAAACTAGGACTTGCTGCAAAATGGCCACAAAATAGTCCACCTTTTTACCATTTCCTAAAACAAAACAAAACCTGGACTTTCTGAACTTTCCAGGTGGCGGCCCCTTTAAATCAAACAGGTTGTCCCCTTAAAATTAAAGGGTCTGGCCATACAATTAAGGGGACCGAACACCTAAGGCATGATTTTTTTCTGTTTCTTTCTGCTCTCTGACCCTCTTTCACCTAGACTTAGCTATAATTTCCCTGAACTCACCAACATCCCTTGGATTGACTTTCCAACAATGTCTGTCTTTCCTTAATTACACCATTCTCCTAGTAT
>BQNB010108253.1:0-20233 GCA_026074375.1 Tanacetum coccineum
ATGGTGTTTTGAATACAAATATCAAGATCAATGCCATTTCTGTGAATATTAAAGTGAATAGTATTTTAATCATTGTGCTTTTTTTTATGGTTATGTTTAAGTACTCAGGTTTTAAAATATTCTGAGTTTCACCCTATTATTATTATTTCTTTTATGCTTAGAGCTCCGGGTGTAGGTGTTATAGAGTTTGCCGGTGCTTTATAACGCCGACTTATAACGCCAGCCCTCACCTCGTCTCGCACCATGGATCTTTGTGTCATGTCCACGAGCCGGTGTTAGTCGTAGTATTTCTTAATTTTTATTTTTTATTTGTTGTATTTGTGTGTTTATCGGGTTAAGTGTATATCGTGGGTGTCGTGTAACTTCAGTGATGGAAGCAGTGTGTGTTTTGGTTAAGTTATAGGTTTTGAGTTATAGAAGAAAACTATTGATGTGACATAACTTTTTGCTATAACACATTGTGCTCTTAGAGATTTTTTTTCGCCTAGATATAAGCAGACTAATCAGAATCCTCTGAGTCATTTTTAGTTTGTAGAGAGTGGTATGACTTGTGAATGGATTTTTTAGTCATATAAGTCACACGCTCCTTTTCTTCAACCCATATTACATCTTTTTAGAACTTCTTATTGATCTTTTTATTATTAAAAATACCTTCAACGCATTCACAACACACACAATGACCCACTCTCTCTTCAATATCTTGCATAAGAAAGATGTCGCACGTGAGTTCTTTTATGTTTTGCCGCGAGTTCCGGCAAGAAAGGCATGGTTTGTGCAAGGAAAGCCTTGTTCCCGTTTGTTTTCTTGCCCAACATCGTTTTGTCGTGCATGATAAAAATGTTCAATTATGTGAAACATTTGGATTAAAAAAAGTTGTTCATTGTGATTTGTTCATGTTTGTGGTTTGACACTTCATCTAGACTAAATGCTAACTTTTAATGTTAGATTAAAATAAGTAAAAGTCAATTAAGGAAACGTCTTAGACTTGATTTGGATTTGGATATAGGTGTCTTTCACAGTTAAACTATTGTCGACATTCTTTAATTAATATAAATCACATATAAAAATAAACTAAAATATATCCGTTTTAGACTTTATTTGATTATAGGGGTCCAACCTCGTATCTTTACGCGTGAACATGTATTTTATGTCATTTTTCTTAGAACCACTTTGTCAAAATCAAACTTCACATGTCATCTATATTTTTGTCTTTTAGTTAACTTTACCAAACAAAACCAAATCATCAAGATACAAAACAAAAACATAAAAATATGACAAAACATTACACTTACAAGTTGTTTCAAAATGCAGGAAAATTATACAAAAGTTCATCTTTTAGGTAATCAATGTTGATTGTTTGATGGTTTTGGTGTTATGAATATGGTTTGTTTCATCCTTCCTAAAAGAGTAAATTGCAAAAATTGCCATAATGGTTTGGCTAAATTGCATGTTTTGTCCTTATGATTTAAAAAACTGCAAGCGGCGACTTTGTGGTGAAACTTTGAGTTCGATTTCGTCCTTGACTAAACTGAAATGAGTAAAATACGTTTATATTTCTCTCTTTAAATTACTTATTTATAAGGTTATTTTAGTCATTTTAGTTTAGTCAATGACGAAATCGAACCCAAGGTTTCATCATAGAGACGCCGCCTGCACTTCTCAAACCATAAGGACGAAACATGTAATTTGACCAATCCACAAGGTCTATTTTCGCTATTTACTCTTCGTAAAATATTTTTCTATCGAAACAAGTCTTTATCAATGTTTTAAAAACCGAGTTTTAAATTGACCTGGCCAAGCCACCGGGTTATGGTTTAACCGGTTTAATATTCTAAGCCCTATATTCTTCACCGCATCCGCTGCATTCTTGACAGCTGTTGAGGCTAAAAATTACAATGTTTTTGTAATTTTTAGCTTCTTTTTTAGTGTGGGACTATAGGGCTTTGAAGTTAGCCTATACGAAGGCAGGACTAATCACGGGTCCCAGATTAGCAGAAGTAGAGGCTCAGTTAGCGAGTGGGGTGTCATGTTGAGGCCTAGTGGTAAAAGTGGAGGTAGTTATGGGTGGTAAGTCACCAACGTTTGGAATGGGTAGTGGGATCAAGGTCGCGAAAAGCGGGGGTGGTGTATCTTCTCTCTCGTGTCGTCATACATGTCTAAAAAGTAGGATAAGTTGTTTAACGGTTATAAGCTTGAAATTAGCGGGACTAATAGTAGCGGTCTCACGGATGACGCCGCTGATTAAATGCGCAACTTCGATGGTAATTAGAGGATATAAGGTTGAATGGTGACTTACCAAGCTGTATAACCCGTGACAAAAAAAAATGAAGTTCAAAACTAATTAGAGAAAGTCGCGAAAATAGAATATTATTTTGTTGTATCCCTTCCCCTATTTTCAACCGATTTTCCACTCATTTTCAAAAATCAAAAATAAAATGGCGAGTAGAGCTTATCGTTCAGATGCTTGCTTTCGCATCAACACAGACAAAAACATTAAACTAATAAATTTATTATTGTTTAACACTTTGAATTATGTTTGTTTGTTTTTCTATGCAGAAGAAAGACACGTCTCGCTCAACAGCAGTGAAGAATGCTGCAGCTGCGGTGAAGGAGAGGTCCGAAGAACTTAACGTTGAAGCTGTTATGAAAGAATTGAAGTCGCTCGAAATCGCTGACGTCATCAACCATGAGAAGAAAAACAAGAAGAAGAACAAGACTATGGGAACGGAGATAGATAATAGTGTGATTTGCAAAACTCTGAAAGTTGTTACTAATAAGTTGAAAAAAGATGCGGTCAAAAAGGACTTTGATGATGTCGATGACGTCATCATCATGGGGAAAGGAAACAAGAAAAAGTAAGTCAATTGTTCTATCAGTTTTTTTAGGTTTATCATACATATGCTTATGACTGGATCTGGATCTGAGTCTAAAACATAAACTAACTCAGATCCAGTCATAAGCATATGTATGATAAACCTAAAAAACTGGTAACACAATTGAATTACTCTTTCTTGTTTCCTTCGACGTCATCAAAGTCCTTTTTGACCGCATCTTTTTTCAACTTATTAGCAACCACTTTGAGAGTTTTGCGAATCATACTTTTATCGATCTTCGTTCCATTATTCTTGTTGATCTTCTTCTTGTTTTTCTTCTCATGGTTGATGACGTCAGTGATTTTGAGTGATTTCAATTTTATCATAACAACTTCAACGTTAAGTTCTTCGGACCTCTCTTTCACCGCAGTCGCAGCATTCTTCACTGTCATTGAGCGAGACGTGTCTTTCTTCTGCACAGAAAAACAAACAAACAAACAAACACAATTCAAAGTGTTAAACAATAATAAATATATAAAAAACTAAAACAAGATTAATATTTATTAATTTTACGTTTTTGTCTGTGTTGATGTGAATGCAAGCATATAAGCTCTACTCGCCATTTTTTTGTTTTTTGAAAATGAGTTAAAAATGAGTTGAAAATGAGGGGAGGGAATGATGGGGTTTGTGTAACACCCCCGAATTAGGTCGCTGCGGAAATATATCTGGGAGCGTTACTTCGTGAGTACCTTTGCACAAGATGTGAGAGAACGACCTCTAAATATGTTATTTTAAAAGTAATCTTGTATTGTTTAGACTCCAATGTACATAAAGTAAGCCAAACATCTAATTCATCTGAGAAAATAATGCTTAAATTTATCAACATAAAGTTGGTGAGTTCATAGGTTTTTGTAAGTATAAATGTTGGATTAAGGATCTGTATTGAGTATATGACTATTTCAATCATTATAATAGTCCCCAAAAATGAATATATGAATTGTTGAAATCAAAGATTTGTAAAGCGTGTATGACTATTTCAATCCTTATAATAGTCACAAAAAATGTAAGTATGAATGTTGAATCAAAGATGTGTATGACACAAATTTGTATCCTATACAATAGTCACAAAAAGTTAAGTATAGTTGGACCAATGCTTTTTTAAAGTTGCATAGGGACCATTGTAACCATACAACCCGGTCCCATATGTGATTATGATTTCACCCCTAAGTTCGTGAAACTGTAACGTAGACTTGTATGTATGTCACTTTATTCAAGGCACGATAAGATTTCATGAGTATGTAGTCTAATTTCATTAGACATGGTATAACGTTCGTTAGTTCGGTACGGCCAAAACTAGTGAGGATCGGCCCGGATTGGAATGTTTGGCCCATGTTCGGGGTGGTTCCGTTGAGTCCAACCGAGCATAATGTCTCATTGTGCGTAACACCGAACCGAAAACTAAAAATCATTAAAAATATTTAACCGAAGACTAAAAATGATTAAAAATGGTGGATTGAAAACTAGACTCAAATATATTCAATCCGATCCACTGTCTAAAAAGTTCATACATTTTGTCAACTATAAAAAATTAAGAATAAAAGTCATACTGTCTATGTTTGAAAAAGAAAATCTGTTTATACATTTTGCTTACGAATTAAAAACTGATATACCATTTTGTTCTAACTATAAGAAAATTTACAACACAAATAAATTAAGAATTCAACTATCAAAAAAAGTTTATACATTTTGTTAACTATCAAAAATGTTAACAAAAATTAAGAATTCATACAATAACAACATACGTGGATAGGTTTAACACAATCCACGAACATTGTTTGTAACCAAATACTTCACACACATCCACAAATATAAACTAACATAGACTTCAATTTTTAACCAATGTGGAATTCTAAGTTATCAAGGTGGTCATCCACATTAGTCGCACAAAAAACAAAATGTTGTTACTACTAATATTTACAAGAACAATGTGACCCCGATTCACTAATCATATTAACTAATCATGGTCAACTATGGTCAAACTTATTCCCGAGGACACGTCCTCGGGGAAAATGGGCCGGGAAGAGTCACCGCCAATATTACTGAGACCAAATTTGGTCAAACTTTAACCAAAGATTCCCGGCAACATGTCGTCGGGGAAATGTTTGGTCAAATTTGACCAAAAAGTCTACCGAAACATATGCCACGTCAGACGGGTTTTTGTCGTTTAGTGTGTCTAGCTTTTATACGGCTTACATGGCTTTCTAACGCCCTAATCGGATTTAGAAGTTCCATTGATTTAAGTTTTAACATAAGAAACAATATTAGAAATGACTTGTAGAACTTTATAATCCGGTCTCTGGCATGTATAGTCGTTTGGAAACTCATAAATATCTTATCCAAGTCTAGTCATTTGGAAACTGATATGTAGGGTGTAACTCCAAATCTCAGTGTGGCGTGTCATTTGCTTCTCTGGTGATGCTGCTGATGTTATTATTGACTTCAGGATTCAATCAGAAACTCTGTTGACGGGATAAAACTAAGCTCGCCGGATTCTTTAATTAAGTCTTTAACAAGAATGGATCATGTATGATGAAATAATAAATTTATAAGATTTTTTTTAACTAAATTAAAAATGGTTTCCATTAAAACATGCATGTTTGCTAGTTAAAACTACACAAAGCAAAAAATTTAACACTTCGTGTCAAACAATTTATGTTGAACTAAACAAAGGAAAAAAGTTAAGAGTTCATGAAAGGTTTCAAATTCTTGATCTAATCCGTTAATCATTTTCGATTCTGTTTTAGCAAGTTAAGCAAAGACTTTGGAAAAGCAATAGTTTTTTACTCACATATAGCTTGTATACACTATTGTATATAAACTAGCAGCATTTTCTTCATTTAAACGATGTGCGATAAAAGATTGAAGTGGCGGAATTAAAGCAACTTATTTAAATAATCTACAAAAGATATATATGGACACATTCGTTTAAGTTTTGTCATATACATGTTGGATAATCAAGTATCTTGTATAGCATAACGATCCAAATTGGCATCACAAGGTGCAAGATGGATATGAAAGGGCAACGAATGTAAAAACGCTAATAATTTGCCACAATGTTGTTTTGCACGTTCGGCTAGCTACAAACTAACTGAATTTTATATGATGTTTTGAAATGATAGCTTGTGCATTTATGCGCATAATGGATGTTGAAATAGACCTATATAGTAAATTAAATAGAGCCACTATATAGTAAATTAAGCTCGCAAAGATGTGACGCAGCACGCTCAGGAACTATGACAATTTCTTCTGTGTAAGTCATCGTAAAATATGCAGAGCATCTGGAGATTCAATGACCCTTGAGACACATACTTAAATTCACAGATAAGTAAGCTGCATTCTCATTATGCTTTTCTATAAAGCCATTGCTATCTTGTATACACGTACACCATCTTAGGATCATGTATGATTTTATCATAGGTGCCTTGGCCTCTTGGACTTATTGCAAATGCTGAAGCAAGTTATAAGCAAATATTGATCCTTTTAATGTTTTTATAAGCAGATTATATATACCATTTAACTTTAAAATTTGCTAGTCATAGACACTCTATCAGATAGAGTGATTAAATGTGTGTTATTTTAAAACCTATATACCTCGCTACACCTTTCGATTAGTTTGGCGACAACACATTCACCTTGTTTGTTACTTAATATAGTCTACAGTCTACACTATTTGCTGAGCAACAATCATATGGTTAGCTACGTGTTCATCTTAATTTATCATATCGCAAAAGTTATTGTATTTAGTTAGCTAAGCTTTGGTTATAAATAAGCTAAGCCTCACTCGCATTTCCCAGGTTCTATCTCTCTCTCTCTCAGTATATATTACTCTCACTATACATATACTATACATACAATACACTTCGATGCATATATACATATGGAAAATCCTCTACTTACAAGGTCATGACTTGACCGTCGGAGGGTGTTCCAGAGGCTTCGGCCTCGGGAACCCTTCTAACGGATTCTTTCATGTTGACAGCGAAATTTCTAGGCTTGGGATGAGGGCGAACGACACATGAGAGTCGTCAAGACCAACTCAACAAAATTATGCTTCTACAAACTAGCACCATCCGTTGGACATGAGCAAAAAATGCTTGTTAACTGTGGAAAACCCGATCATTTAAAAGTGACTATGATTTAGAGGGTATTGCACTAAAAAGAAAATTATTATGATTAGATAGTGTTACACTAAAAAGAACCTAATGGATCCATACATAAGTTATTAATCATATACATCACATCCATGAGGTACTCAACTACGTAAAATGTTATTGTAATTATATACTCACATTTACTTTAAACATCAACCAATGTGGGACAAAATTAAAACGAAAGACAAGGTTATAATAATTATTAACCATATTTTGACATACTAAAATATGCGTAGTAACCTATAACATTTTTGTGATGATTGCAAAAACTTTTAAATGTTGTATAAAAGTATAAAAGACATGCACAAAATCGTTTAGGAATTAGGATGTATAATAATACACAAACTAAAAGCATGTTTGTTGTTGGATCGATACTAAAAGCATGTTTGTTGTTGGAACCGTTCTATAAATCAGTTCTATAAAACAACAAATCCATAATTCCATAACCAAAATAATCTGGAACGATCACAATATCGAGAACCAAATAGCCAGAATTCCTTTTTTTCCAATCCTGTATTATTTTTCTATAAGAAACTAAACTAAAACTAAAGATCATAATTAACAACAAATCAAATGGATAAAACCGTTAACAATATAATAAACTAATATGACAATTTCATACACAAAAATATCATCAAATGTCATGATAACAAACTTCCATATCCGAGTTCATAACCTAACCATAATACATATGCAATTGGACGACTTGCGAAAAATGAATCGAGTAAAATTGTGACACCGAATTCTCAACCCACTCATCAATGTGTTGCATAGTTCTAGGTTTCATGTCATTCCAAACCTATAAACAAATCAAACGAAGAGTTAATGAGTTATTTACTAGAAAACAAGATTTAGTGTGCAACAAAGTAAATATATATTTACATGTACTCACATTATCCGGAAAGTTTGATTGCTTTTGAAAGAAAAGCTCAAACATAGCTATGCCCACGTAATAACCACATTCCCATGTACCTTCTTGCTGGGGACACTAAATTCAAATTAAACATAGATTACGAAATGACCAGTGTCAAATTGAGCACAAAAATATATAAGATATATGATAGATGATTTACCTTAACCATATTCCAATTCCACTCGACTAAAGACGTATGATGACATGCCCTAAAAATAAGTATTAGTATATTAGATTACTTCATATACCCTCGCAATCTAATTTCCATGCTAGAACAATTTAATATCAATGCTAGAATATACTTACGCTTCTATTAGTGGTATCAAAGATTATATGCCAGGTTTCTTATCGAAATTCCTATTGAGTGAATCCAATATGTATCCGGTCTTCATCAAAGGGAAAATCACAAATAACACCCAATGTCCACTACGCGAATTTCTAAACATTTTAATGCAAATGATAGTATAGTTAAAACCATATACGAAGCAAAGAATTAAACTTACCATTACAAATGATAGTATAGTTAAAACCATATACGAATTAAACATTAGTACCTTCCATGTTGCGAAACATTTGCTTTAATTTTACGAAGCTCTCGTTAATGTGTGAACCACTGCTTTCGTACGAATCGTTGTTATTGTATGAATCATTATTGTCATTTTCATTAGAAACACGAATCCGCTTGCGACTATTAACTTGTAATTCACCATGTCTTGACCAACGAGTATAATTCAGCAAAAAACCACATGTAATTAAATGGTTCTCAATTACACCAATGTCACTAAATTTATCAAAAAATTTACAATCTTTACAAGGACACCATATTTCAAGATTTCCATTCTTCACCCGATTAGCTTCGGCAATTTCAAGAAAACTAAGCACACCTTTTACGTATGCTTCTTCCGAATGTGCAATTTTGAACATCCATTTACTACGATCCATCTGAAATTTGGAAATCAAAGTACAACGATAAGATATTGACTCATCCGTTGAACATCTAATGTACAACGACAACACATCGACTCGCCCGACAAAGATTTTATTAAAAATTATACACTTTTTATTTTTTAATAAAACTGTACAAAAAGTATACAATTTTTAATTTTTAATAAAACTGTATAAAATTATACACTTTTTAAATTTTAATAAAACTGTATAATATTTTAATTTAGTAAATTGTATAATATTTTTAATAAAAGTATTCTCATATAAATGTATGTTTTTTTTCATTATAATAAGTTGTTTAACAACAACTTATTCTTATATAAATATATGTTTTTTTTCATTATAATACAATTTAAATTGTATATGCGTTTTGATATTAGGATTTGATATAAATGGATATGCGTTTAGGTATTTATTTTATTGAACCCTTAAGGAATGTTTTAGGATTTAGTGATTAATTTCGGAAAATCCTCATCTGATTTAATCATCCTATAAAAGCCCGTCCGAAAATTAATTTATTAGAAATTAATTTCGGAAAGTCCCCTATTTGGGACTGCTTTTTGAATTCTTCCTTGACACCTGTTTCCCTGCTCTCACTTTTAAGTATGACATGGTATAACTTTGTTTACTATTGAGATGGACTTTCAACCAGTGTTTCTCCATTGGTTTACTATTTGAGATGATTTCGACAGTGTTTCTCCCATCCGTGGGACCTGAATAAACTATGTTTCGTGCTCTCATATTATCAAAAAGCAAAAATCAACCAAAAGTCGGTAACTCTAAAACCTTTCTTATTATTTTTGCTTTTCAGTTAACGCATTTTGTCATGCGTCTTTAAACGAAAAACTGATTTACCAAATCAACAATATTCGGATATATATTATCCGAATTCACAATACGCCATCTGTGTAATGTGTTAATATATTACCAACAAATTATGTTACGCCCAAAAAATTATGTCGCGCCCATCTTATTTATATATTTTTGGTACGCCCAACAAATTATGTCGCGCCCAACAAATCAATAACATAAACATTTTTGTCTTTTACATACTGCACATTCTATTAGGTGTAACAAATTGTTTTACCAAAACAATAAACTTCATGCGATTCTCCCAAATATCTCCGGATATAAAGAGATTTTACATATCTTTTTCAATTGGTAACAGGATATTACCACTATTTTTTCCATGAAATAAAGATTACATATCTTTTTTTTTTAAATTGGTAACAAGATATTACCAATATTGTTTCTTTTAAATAAAAAGATTTTAGCCATATTATGTCGCGCTCATCTCGTCGCGCTTATCTTATTTATACTTTCGGTACGTCCGAAATATCTTGTCGCGCCTATCTTATTCATATTTTAGGTCCTCTCCAAAAGACGGATTGACGGATTATATATCCGCATCAAGACGCGCGGGAACACCGCACAGGGAACATCTACAACCTTCAAGCGGTGGCCCACTTTAAAAGCCACGGCCTAACTCATGACTTCCTCGCTATTAGTAGGAGCCCATTAATTGTTATGTATTTTTATGGTTTGGAATGTTCCTTTCTTTAATAAAAAAAAACTTGCAAGTATTAAATGAAATATCGCAGGTGCTAGATAGCTCCGCGGCCATTCCATATATTTCTTATAAAATTATGGTTTTTTATTATGACTAAGTTTACATAAGCTTATATACTTTTACCTAGCGGTATCACATACAATTACCTACGGGGTAACTCTTGCCTACGTGGCGTGCATGCACCTATAACTCCCACGAGGAGAAAAGGGGGGGGGAAAATTGGGGAAAAAGTGAACATACTAATTAGCATTGGAGTAAGAGGGTTGCAAACCCATCAACATCGGATCACGATCCTTGTTAAACACCTTTCTCTCAAGACGTTTGAGTAATTCTACGCGCGTCTCATGACAGGCGCGCAGTAACGCACACCGTGCATGTTTAACAACTTCGGAGTTTAACAATTGGACTTATTGATATGGTATTAGCGGTTACGCAGCATGTATTGGTAATGTCAACCCATACACGCGCACACAAGATATATCTTGTCTTCGCATAAATACTAAGAAGTTGGACCTTATCGCGCATGAGGATACATATCCGCGCTCGACGTGATGGCTATATGGCAAGTAGGACAAACAAGTCAGCGCAGACGGATTAAATGTCCGCGCAAGATGGACGAAACGTCCGCACTCTTTAATCTCGGACGAAAAACATCCGTACCACTTACAAACGACGAGAACGTCCACCATTGTTAATGACGGACGAGCGTCCACACAAGACGGACAACACGTCCGCGCAAGACGGATGAAATATCCGCGCAATATATGGAGATCATCTCCGCTCTTATGAATTCTTATCATCCTCTCTTAAGAGGTGAACAAGAATGGTACCTGGCCAATGCTAGTGTTACCCCGACTATAGAAAAATTGTTCTTCTTACGGGGTCCTTACCGTTCTGACACGGGAAACCAAGCATATGAGCTCCATCACCAAACATATGTATATGGGTACGGCCCATTGTATGCACAATTAGCACGGTCTAAAGAACTTGAGTCTAGAAATATTCCCCGCGCACGACAAGTGCTGCACGCAGTCAACATACTAGACTGGGGGACATGTAACCGTATAGTATGGCCCGATCTATTTATACGATTATGAGCTTACTTGCTGAAGACGTATAACATAAGTCTAGATAACAGGTCAAGCACACAAAAAAAAAAAATAACCATATTCATTACTTGCTGGGGGACCATGTTGACCCATAGTATGTCCCGACCCATTTCTACGAATATGGGCCAATCCATTTACTATCGCTACTGGGCCAGCGGGTCGTGGTCACGGACCACGTCTGGGCCGCGGGTCGCTAGAACATAGCGCCAGCATGCGCTGTCGTTAACCAAGGAGTCATACTTTGACTCTACTTATGACCATTTAATGAGATAATTAATATGACTGTTACTTATCCCATAATTAATATGACCGTTACTTATGAGGTAATTAATGTATATCGGTTATATTAATTATGGACACGAAAGGTCTTAGGGTTTTACCCCTATATAAGGAGACCCTCGTCTTCCATTCACAGGTATGTTCTACGCTCTAAGAACCCTAAACACTCTCCACACCAATAATCACCGATTATAACCATAAACCGATTACTTACTCTCACGCCGGAGTCTAATCGTGGGAGACAATCCCACGGTAAGCCTAACGGTGCTTTCTCTCTTAGTGCGCAGGTCTCACAATCAAGATTCACTTGGTGCAAGAGCCGGAGCCAAGCAACCCGAATTATACCTAATTCGGGCCTGATCTAGGTACATCCAACTTTTGTATCAACACATATTTAGGGAGTTGAGGGGAAATGAAGCCAAATTTTTCTCAAATAGTAAATCGGTTATACGCATTCATATATGATACGAATCATTCAAAGAGTGGGTTTGGATTGCCTTTCATAGTTACACTAGGTGAACAAAGCATCTCGTATTCCTCGTTTGAATGTGTTTAATTAAGTTGCATATAAAAACTAATTGTATCGTTAAAACGCAGTGATGGTAATTGATAAGAGTTAGACACTTTTAGAGCGTCATAAAAAGCATTTTATATCGGTCTTACGAAATTTTTCGATGATTGCAAGCCGTTAGTGAATAGTGCCCGGAATATAAAATGACCATGCAAGTCTTGTCGAACAGTATTGTGGGTATCCATAAAAAACCTTTCAAAACACATTACGAGATATGGGTGGGACCCAAGTTATAAAACATGGGTTCACCACGGTGAACCGGATCTTCCTCCGCTACCGCCAGTAATAGATAACACAAGACAACCTCAGATGAGTGACATGATAGCGTTACTTAATGATCTTAGCTATATTCCTCCTAATAATGAACAAAATGAGCCAATTCAAGAAGATATTGGTGAGACAAGTAATGAACCGACTCAAGCTAAACGTAACGAGTTTGAAGAGTTATATGCCAGTGCCAACGAGGAGCTATACCCCGGTTGTGACTATGTGACTCGATTAGACTTTATGGCAAAGTTTACCTATTTTAAGGTTAAAGGTAAATTGACTGATTCTATATTCAATGAAATTAGAGGTTTTTCCTAAAGTCATGTAATTTCCGACCACGAAAGGATACAAGCTCCCACCGTATAATATGCCAATAAAGGAAGAACTTTATAAACGATCGGGTTAGGCCACGTACGAGTCGATAACAATCATGGTGAAGATAATCAATAGCTTAGCTAATTACCAAAGTTGGTTACCGGATATCACTTGAAGTTGTATAATCACTTTCCAAAGAAGATTATTCAACCCTATGCCTGGGTATCATGAATACCTCCTTGGGATAAAACCAATTATTTGTTCTTGTTCTAGGCACAAATCAAGAACAATGCGTTTCTATGTGTTTTTCCATGCAATTGTGATCCCTATTTATAAGGGATTTACTCAAAAGCTATTCATGAAATTAATGATAGATTAATGGCCAATTAATCTTTTCTATAATTATCCTTCATAATTTAGGAATTAGTGGTTAAATTGTTTAATTTGCTCCCCGTTCCTCAAATCATCATATCAAGGAATCACATAGGAATGTCGATGCTTCACATATTTTCTCCATCGAGTTAACGTGAACGTATTTCTTTAACATCCTTCTCGATCAAGATATTCACCATATGCCTACAAACAATTTCGTGAAACTCAAACAAATGACAAGAGCATCTGATATCACATCGGTCCTCGTTATAACTAATGGTGTTTATAACTCTCTTTTTGAAATCCCCATGTTTCACTTGAACAATATTCGTTACATGAAACATGGATAGTGTACCATTTGTGTTGAATAAAGAATAGTTAGAGAATATCATACCACGCAACTCTTTTGAAATCAAATTGTGTCATGAGGTTGTATGAAGAATTGAGCCTTGTTTTCTTTTTCAATCTTGCACTTCAATGCATTACAATATTGTTCAACAAACAGCCGTAAAGATGTTTTTGAATGAACATACCCATCAAAAAAAAATCATGCTTTCGCTCCTTTGTGTCATCGACATCCCTTCCCAAAAAAATAGTTTTGCATACACCCGGTTGAATGTAAAGCATGGAAGAACTTTGATACCAAGTATCCTAATTTTCTAAAAGAACCAAGAAATGTTCGATTAGGGTTAGCTGCTGATGGTTTCAATCAATTCGGCAACCTTAGTCAGGCTTATAGCATGTGGCCGGTGATATTGACAACATACAATCTGCCTCCGTGGTTATGTATAAAAGAGAGTTCTTTTATGCTGACGTTGTTAATTCTTGGCCCTAAATCCTAGGCAAGGACATTGATGTTTACTTAAGGCCTTTGATTGATGACCTAAAGGTTTTATGGGCACTGAAAGGTGTCGAGACTATAGATGTTGCTACAGGCAGAAGTTTAATATGAGAGCGATGGTTTTATGGACCATCAATGATTTTCCTGCTCGAAGTAGTTTATCTGGGTGGAGTGGGAAAGGTTACAGGGTATGCCCTATATGTAATGAAGACACTCCATCTATGTATGTGTTAGGCAAAATAGCTTATGTTGGCCACAGAAGATTCTTAAAGAAGACCCATAAATGGAGGAGGTCACTTGAATTCAATGGTGAGATAGAAAATAGAGATCATCCTAGAAAATTTGACAGGGATCAAATCCAGGCTCAACTTGCTAGATTGCCCACGCGTATGAAGGGTATTGGTCTTTTCTTACACTAAAACATAATTCAGACATCATGCATATTGAAAAAAATGTGTTGGATGCCATCTTGAACACTTTGTTAATGAATGACAAATCTAAAGACACCGCCAAGGCAAGACAAGACTTGAAAAGGTTGGGCATTGAAGTGGCTTGTGGCTTGGCCAAACCAAAACCGAGAAGTGCTCGAAGCCTCACGTTGCTTATTCTTTCACACTAGAGAACATAAATAAGTTTTGTCAGTTCATTAAAGGAGTTAAACTGCCAGATGGGTTCGGACCCAACTTCAAGCACAAAGTGACCGATAATGATACCAATATAACGGGCCTGAAGTCTCATGACTGTCATATAATGATGAAACGTTTACTTCCTTACGGACTTCAGCAATACTTGCCCAATGAGGTTGCAAAACCAAAAATCGAGCTATGTTCATTCTTTAAGCAAATCTGCTCTGCTGCTTTTATGGAGGATGCCATGAAGAAAGTAATATGATATGTACTTTACAACAGTCCTAAAATCGACACGTACCGATCCCAGTTCAAGAGGTACGCGTTTTTATTTTGAAACTTCTTTTTCTTAACTTATCTCTTCGACGACTAATTCTAATACCATGAACATTTTTCAGTAAATTTCCTAACAAAGACATGAAAGAAGAATTCCCTGACTGGTTTGGGTCGCAGGTAAACTTAGACTTATTTTGTGTACTTAACTGTAAAAATAACGATATCATATTTTGTGTTCTCTATCTAATCCTATCTTCTTCATAGATCAGTCAACGTCACATAGATAATGACCCAGGTGTTAGCGTAACCAGCGAGTTATTCGCTTTGGCTTGTGGACCAACACCGAATCCAATCTCAGTCAACTCTTGCGTAGTCAACGGTGTGAGGTTTGTCGTGCACAACCGCGATGAACTTCGCACAACTCAAAACAGCGGCATTTGTTCGCCTGGTGGGAAGGACGGAGAAATGTATTATGGTCAGCTTCAAGAAATCCTTGAGTTTTTGTATTTGTCATTCAAAGTTGTGTTGTTCCGAGTTAAGTGGGTTGACACTAGCAACGAAGGACGTAAAGTCAAACATCTTGTCCTTAGAAACAACATGACACAAATCTCGACAAAAGGTGAGGCGTTTAAAGATGATCAATACATTCTCGCAACAGAAGTCAAACAATGCTTCTACCTTGAAGATATGGTCATACGATAACCCCACTGGAAGGTTGTCGAACATGTGAATCATAAAAAGTTTTTGGACGGGGGTGTCATCGTGGTAGAGGAAGATCCTGATGTTATACATTTTGACAACTCATCTGATCTCCCACTTTCTACTAGTTTGAATGACATGGATAATGCGACCTTGCATATAGATGGTCAATCAACGGTGGTTGACGTACCGCTAGATATCATTGATCTTGACGAAGACGATGATATTATTGATGATGAAGATGCCCTTCCTTATGATTTAGTAGATTCTGATGATGAAGACCTCATCAATGTTGATGATGATGATGGTGTAGATGTTGTTTATTCTAGTGAAGACGAAGATTGATCTTGAGTTGTAACTTGCAAAAGATACTTATATATTTGAATGAATAAATGAAATTGTTGTGGATTGTTTAAATGTGTATATTTATTTGGATATGTATGTATTTGGATGTGTGCATGCTTATATTATTTTGTTCATCAATTTCTATATGTTATCCTAATTGTACTTGTACAGATGTCAGCGGATGTGGCACGGGGCCACGGCGGTGACGGTGGCGGTGATGATCGGCCCCCTACACACCATATACCCACAGGTTGCAGGGGTTGCTTTGCTAACAGAGGTAAGAATTTTTAGATTATTGTAATACAAGCATAAATTTGATACATTGAATTTGCTTGCCTTGAATTTTTATGACTTTATCACTCACTTGATTTTGCAGGAAAAGGCACCCGAAAACCCAATTTGGGTGGAAGGAAAGCGGGCAGGCTGCATACTTGCCAAGAGACCCATAACCTCGAGTTAAAGAAGATCACTAATGACAAAGGCCCCGTCCCGATCCGGTTTGAGTGGGACAACAAAAAGACCATGATGCCTCTCGGTGACCATGCGTCTCATTGGTCTAACTACCTTGGGGAGCTCATTAAGGAGATGCCTTTGTACTACCCTTCTTGGCAAAATGTCCCGGCGGAGCAGAAGGCGGCAATCTTGACAAAGATTAGGGTCAGTTATTTCATTATCCTTTTATGTTTATTTCATTAACGTGTTCATTTATTTAATTGTGTATATTTATCTAAATTCATTTATTTATTTATATCATATAAATAAATAAACAAATTTAGATAAATATGTAAATTATATCTCTATCTTTGTCTTTGTTTTGCTGTATATGATTGCAGACGCAGTTTGACTTGAAGCTTCATATGCAATCCCAAGGCTGGACAGACAATGCAGGTATCCAGCAACATTTGAAAAAGTTGTACAATACCAACAAGGCTTCTTTCAAGGCAGCGCATTAGGTTATAAACCCCAAGACCGAGACGTACGACGTGGAGAGCATCAGGCAGCGACGTCCCGAGAGCATTACCCCGGCAGATTGGGATGCCCAACTTGCCTTTTGGAATGATCCCAGGAACCAAGCCCGAGCCGCTCAAAATCGCCAAAACGAGGCAAAGAGCACGGTCGTATGCCAGCAGGGATCCCGGTCACTTTCTCGCCTTCGAGATCAAATGGTAATAAACATTATAATTATTTTACATACATATATACATATATATCTTATTATACGCTTTGGTGTGTTGTGATTTGTCGTTTTTAATTTGTTTCATCTTATATACATGTGTTTGTACAGATGGAGAGCTCATCCACTCAAGCATACCCGTCGTTGATCGACACCTTCTTCATGACACACACTGTTGGCGGGGTATTCGTGCGGGATGAGGACCAAGCTTTACACGTAAGTTTTGTTTCAAAACACACACTTTAATGATATGTCGAGAAATAATGTAGCAACATGACTAATATATTAATTATCTTGTGTTTTTGTCACTACATAGGATGAGATGTTGAGGTTGTAGCGTCTAGGCTCCAACACCGAGACGGGTGTGCCCTACACCGAAGAAGAGATCATGACCATCGTTTGAAAGGGCAAGCAGCGGGGGCACCTTCTCGGTGTTGGTAGGGTATTGTCGGGACGCGCCACGGGTGGATGTCCGCCTCTGCCTCAATCCACTGTCGACCCCGCCGATGTCAAAAAGCTCAAAAAGAGTAACAAGAGCCTAACCAAACAGGTGAAGATGATGATGAGGCTTTTTAGGAGCGACGACAAGTTTTCATAGATGCTTGACCAGTTTGAGTCATGACCTGAGTTTGGGGGTACCAGCGGGAGTGGCGGGTGCGGGGATGATGAGCCGGACGGCGATGAGGACGGCGACGAGGATGAGGAGGATTAGGAGGATGGCAATAGTTAGAGATGTTATATATATGGGTTAGTATGCTATTTTGTTTCTTCAACTATATATTAGCGACCCTTATGTAAACATTTGTTTCCCCGTACATGTTATCTAGTTGATTATTGACTTGTATCTTGCGCATAATGCAAGGTTTGTGACTAGGAAGCCCCGTTTTGTAGACTAAATTGTGTTTATTAGGATTTTGGACGATTTAGCTTTATTAGATCAAATGCGTTGATCCGTTATATTGTATTGTGAGTTGTGATGTATTTAGATAAAGTCTATATTGTGTTTATACAGGTTTGATGTTTGGTAGATTTTTTCCGAAAAAAAATCTTGAAATCCTGCTGTGCAGGCTGCATTTAAAAAATATGCAGACCTATCCCGGGCGACATGTCGCCAGGGAAAGTCAAATCAAAAAATAATAAAAAACTAATCCTGGTCAACATTTTGCTCGGGAAAAGTGGTATTAAAAAAATGTTTAATGAATCCCGGGCGACATGTCGTCCGGGTTACCCAGCACTAAACGACAAATATTGTAAGATTATAGTTGACAAGTCAAAGTATATGAAACTTTTCCCAGGAAACATGTCGTCCGTGATTGGTTAGAAATTAATTAATTAATATATCTTAATCATTAATTTTTTTATTATACCACTTTCTTCCCAGGAAAGTGATCCACCGTGGCACTTTATAATCTGCCTCATAGAACGCGGGCCCCACCAAGTTGCTTAGGAAAGTCACCTGGGAAAGAATCCCTGGCGAGCTTTCCCTAGCGACATGTCTCCCGGGAAAGGCTCGAAATTTTGTTGGGGATAATGGTAAATGTTGTAGTGATATAAGCGAAGACTTGAGTTAAATGATTACGGAGGGATACCATTAAACAAAAAAATTCATTTGTAATTAGTAGTTGAACTAAAGGGTATGAGAACATGTCTTTTGATGAAAGAGATTGTAGAAACTACATCGCAAAAGTAAGACAATTAAGACTTGGGGTTGGGGATGCCGAAGCACTTCGTGACTATTTTGTACGTATGCAAAGACAAAGTCCCAAATTTTTTTATGCGCTTGATATTGAAGACGAAGGTCGCTTGAAAAATGTGTTTTGGGCAGATGCGAGGTCTAGGACAGCTTACGAATCATTTGGTGATGTTATAACTTTTGACAATACATAGTTAACTAATGAATACAGCACATATATAACTTTTGACTGTAGCAATGGTATTTCTTGAATCTTATCATCGTCTTTGTCTTTGGCATATAATGAAAAAGATCCGTCAAAAATTTGGTGGGTTTAGTCAATATAAGGCTATAAAAAACCTTAAAAGCCCCTGTTTATGAGTCTATATATCCTCAAGACTTTGAAGACGGTTGGTCTAAAATGATTAAAGATTATTGTCTTGAAAAGAACGAATGGTTATGCTCCTTGTTTGATGATTGAATGTGTTGGGTGCCGTGTATGTAAAATTACTTTTTTGGGCCGGGATGTCGATGACACAAAGGAGCGAAAGCATGAATTCTTTTTTTTGATGGGTATGTTCATTCAAAAACATCTTTACGACAGTTTGTTGAACAATATGACAATGCATTGAAGAGCAAGATTGAAAAAGAAAACAAGGCCGATTTTGATTCACTCAATTCTTTATATAACCTCATGACACAATTTGATTTCAAAAGAGTTGTGTGGTATGATATTCTGTAACTATTCTTTTTTCAACACAAATGGTACACTATCCATGTTTCATGTGACGAATATTATGCAAGTGAAACACGAGGATTTCAAAAAGAGAGTGTTAGTATTAGTGTCGAGTCTAGTTAATATATACGATAAGTAGAAGGTAGCTAAGTGTCTTTTTCTTTATATGTTTGTTTGAGTGGGCTGGAAGCAAAGCCCATTCATAGTCGGTGTAGACTAGGGCATCCACCCCCTCACCCTATAAAAGGAGGTGAGGGGGTGATGCTCAATACATACACATCTTCTATTCTTTCCTGTAACCGATCGAGGTTTTGTGGTAATGGCATACAACAATATAATCGTTTGGTTATACTTTGTGGTGTTTTGTTCTTCTTGTTTTTTCATTCTTTAACAGGTACATTGAAGGTAGCAACTTGTGCTTGATTTATTCTGTAATCTAGCGTTCCGCGATCAAGCTTTGGTTTGTTGTCGTAATCGTACAACAAGTGGTATCAGAGCC
>BQNB010108254.1:2593-22993 GCA_026074375.1 Tanacetum coccineum
AACAAACGCGTACAATACTAAAAATAAATGGTGACTTTATTAACGTCGTACATTGTCCTAAAACACGGGGTGTTATAAAAGACAGTAAAAATGGGGTTACGAGAACTCACCTCAAGCAAGTCTTTAGCAACCAAATCTCAATCACACAAAGCAAATGCAATGACGTCTGCACACGACCTAGTCCAGTTAATGTCCCATTTTAATCACTCATTTCCAAAACAGTCTTCACGTTTGATGCATAGAGTCTAGACGCGTTGTACAATTACCTGTAACAATTTAGTAGTGTGATGGTTGACGACATATCCCAACAATCATATCAATTCCATTACTCAATAATACTTACTTATACTATTAACGAAAATAGATAAGTAATATAAGTAAATATTTATAATTAATAATTATAAATATATCTTGATAAGTCCATTCGGTGATCTCAGTCATCATGAAAATAATCATAATAGGATTGAAAATGAAACGTTTACTTATAATAAACATATTTGTGAAGTTTCGAGAAGAATTATATTTTTCGTCTTTTAGTGAATATATTAAATAAATAAAATAATTAAATAATATTTTATTATTTAAAATCAAAAATCATGTTTTTAGGTAAAATTTCTAAGTATAAACTTTTTACGAAATTTCGACATGACCCGTACGCTCATACAAAGTTTCCAAGGTTTTTAACCTTTATTCCAAACACTTTTCAAACTTTCGACATTTTTTCGATAAAATTCCAAAATCTTGATCTTTAACGTTTACTAAAACGTTTTTCCTAAAATATCGTTTAATACCACTTCATAACTACATTTCACTTTCAAAAAGTCTATCAAAACTCTTACAACGACTAAATATCGCTTATTGGGCTTTCAATAAGGGCCCATTAAGATATTTATAAGTCCAAAATACGATCCAAGTCCCCCAAGGTCCATTTATGTACATAAGATTATACTAATAAGTAGAAAATAATTCGGACCACAATAAGCCCTCCCATTAAGCCACGGCTTAAATAGGCTTATTGGGTCGTGAGTCCATAAGCTCCACAATACATATATTAAGCTTAACCATAAGCTAATAAGCTACGTATCGCATTTGGTTACCACCATAAGCTATAAAAATAGTCCACAAACATACGCCATATCACAAAAATAGTAAAAATCACTTCCCTAGTGATTTTGAAAAATGATGTGGCATTTAAGCCCAAAATAAGCCACGAAATAGCTTAAAAATAAGCCCGAAATAAGCTTTACAAGATATTATCAATACTAAGCTATCTAGCAACATATATTATTCAACCATCATGACCACAACATCAAAACTACAAAAACCCCTTCTTTCCTTTTTATGTCTGACGAACCAAACACCCCTTTTTATATCCGTTTCGTTTTCAAAAATTGATTTTTACGACAATTAACTTGTACAACTAACATCTATGCATCAGTATAAACCCAAAAGGACAAACAAAAATTAAATTTGAAAACTTACAAGAAAATCTTCAAAAATGTAGATTTCGACACGAACAGGACAACCCAAACGTTGTTTAAATGAATACCCAAGCACTCGTATCAACCCGTAGTATCTCGTTCTTGATTAAAGTTGGAAAATTTATGGTGGTGGTTTGTGGTGGTTGTAGGATGGCGGCCGAATAACACTCACACAACACACTCACTTATACGTGTGTTTTTTAAATGAAATTGATTAAGGATTATCGGGAAGAAAGCCATTTATGTACAATCTTAGACAATGTTAGCTAAAATTAAGCCACCATGTCTCCCTTCTCCTTCTTGTAACCGGCCATGGATCCTATGCGGTCTCGGGCCTTTCTTTTCGTGTCGGGATCACTTAAATACTCGTAAAACTCAACCGTAAAATTTACCCCAAAGTTAATTAGCACTTTTATTACCTTAAAAATCTTTTCCATTAACCTAGAGTATTTACAAGACTATTTACATTTACACCCTTCAAAACTCTTTAGACATTAAGACGTGTAAGGACTCAATTTTTTTTCAGCATTTCTCAAATTTCAAGGGTAAACACTCGAAAAATACAAATAACACAATAATACATCCAAAAGGGATTATTAACACAATAAACCATAATTCATCACAAATTTCTCATAAAAATCCTCACCGTTATAACAAGTACAAAATTAAATAAACTAACCAAAAGACATAATAAGTCAAAGGACTATAATTTAAATATTCATATCACAAAAAAGGCAAAGAGATTACATTCGTACCCCCTTAAAAGAATCTCGTCACGAAAGATTCAAACTACTAACATCACTTAAACAAATTGTGAGTACTTTACTTTATATGATCTTTATGTTCCTACGCGAATTTAGGGCCACGTTTCGAATTCCACCGGAACATGTCGATGGAGATCCTACTTGCTTTGCTTTAACCTTTTTAAACTCTTTTTCCTAAAAATTTCCAAAGGCTTCTTTTACAAATCATTCAATTTGCATCAACTCGAATCTCATCCAAAGGCACTTGCAGTGTTGGATCTGCCAAAACTTATTATAGGTTCAACTAGTGGTAGTGTCATGAACACCATTCAACATCTTCAATGCAAACCTAATCCGTATAGGCCACAAGGCCTACTTTTCAATAATTATCAAAAGGTCCAACCATATCTAGGTTGCTAACTTCCCTTTGCTTCCCAAAAGATGTACCCACACCTTTCCAAGGCGATACTTGAGCAAAAGGAATAGTTTCACCCAATACTAAACTCTAGAGGCTTCCTCCTCTTATCAGCATAACTTTTTTGACGATCACACGCAGCCTTAAGTCTATCCTTAATCTGCGAGATCTTTTCAGCAGTCTCATGCACTAACTCAGGTCCTATCAACTGACCTTCTCCAACCTCAGCCTACATAATTGGCGAACGACACTTTCTACCATACAATGCCTTCTTACGGAACTCATCTCACACTAGACTGATAACTATTATTTATACGAAAACGAACCAACGAAAGTTGAACATCCCAACTTCCTCTAATGTCCAGGATGAACGCTCTAAATATGTCTTCCAAATTGTATATTACGTCTTCTGGACATCGGTTGAGGATGATAAGTCAGTACTCTATGTCTAAACGGTTCTTAATGCCTTTTGCATCGTGACTACCAATACCTTGATGTGAACGGGAATTCATGTCCTGATATAATCGAGATCGGCACACCCTTGGTCTAGCAACTATATCCATTACTAAATAAAATCAGCTAATCTTATCCATCTTCTTAATCATCATGCAAAGGTAGAAATTAAGCAGACTTAGTCTATCTGGTTCCAACATATTGATCCCAGATTGTATCGAGCCACTACTAGTCATGGAAAATTAGTCACAAAATCAATAGCTTATTCGCCTATTTCCATACGGAATCTTAGGTTGCTGGAGCAAGCCAGATGGCCTTTAATGCTCAGCCTTAACCTTCAAACAAGTCAAAACACCTTCTAACTACTACTGCTACCATCTTTTTCAATTCTAGGCCACAATATCTATCTCTCAATCATAATACATTTTTCAGCTCATGGGTGTACAGAGTACTTCGCTTATGTGGGCTTCATCCCATTATTAGGGTCTTACTCACCCTTCAAAGGAAACCCATATTCACTCAGGTTAGTACAAAGTTCCATCACTTCTTGCTCTATCATCTCATCAAAACATCTCTTTGCAAATCTTATAGACCTCATATTCATCCTTCTACTAAAGCGCCAGTATCCTATTCTTTGTGATAACTCGTCGGAAGGATTTAATATTCATTGCTCTAACTCTTTTTAGGCTTTATCTTTATTCTTACTTAGGGCATCAGCCACACATATCGCCTTACCAGGATGGTCTCGACAATTTCATAGTTCATAATCATAAAACAAATCTATCTAGCTACGCACGTAGCTAGGTCGCTTAATTATCTCTTTTGACTAAAGATATACTGAAGACTTGATCTGTTTCAAAAAGCTTTTTAATTTATAAGAATGAAAATATCAAATTATTATATGGAAAACCACGTGTTAAGAGTATAAAACCCAGTATGTAGTATAATCTTTTTAGGTAAGGACCCGGTCGTCACAGCGGATTAGAGTAGTGTTCAAATACCTAGAAAGAATATAGGACTATGACAATTTTGAAATAAACTTAGTTTTACCAATGATAAAAAGTATGATATCAGGATAGTTGAAAATAACTTATAAGTGTTGGAAATGATTTGACCTCGAATATGGGACTTTAATTTATAAAAATGATTTCTCATCAGAAAACGTTTTCACAAACTAACATGGTTAACTTAAGACTATATTTAAGTTAACTATACCAAAAATGTGTCACTAAAATAAAAATTAGTTATTATTATATCAAAGCTTATTTTGTTTTTCAATAGACGGGAAAGTGGATTTCTCAGCACAAACATTAAAGACCTTAGACAAATCTTTAAAACCAATAGATCATAACAGGTCTTTGACTTATTATAACCGATATGATATTATATAATCTAGTTGATAAGCAAAAAAAATAGATAAGATAGAGATATAACAGGTTTGCAACATAAAGTTAGGATTAAAGCGGTAAGATATACCAAACACTTATTCATTATCGTAACTTCATCGAGCAGTAGTGAGAGATTTAGCCTCTCATGGCTAAGGATTTCATAAGCTAAGGATTTCATAACAAAAGTATAGTTTACATAAACTTCCATTATTTCAATAACTAGGTAAGAAAATCGTCTTCGTTCTTGACCATTAGATCTTTTCCTTCAAAGGAAAGAGTGTTTCTTGGTTGTAACGGGAAGGATGTGTGTGTGGGGATTAATTTGTAGATGAGTATAGATTGTGAGGAATGAGTGTTTTGAGCGATGAAATTCGTCCTCTAATTTATAGATGTTTTGGGTATCAAAGTGCGGCGCACTAGGTAAAGTGCGGCGGACTTTGGGCTGTTTAATGCGAATAGCATTGAAATGGCTTTTACTGGAAGAGGGCGCTTTACAAATTAAGTGCGGCGGTTTTTGAGGGTTAATGTTGATAGCATTTATTTAGACTTTAATTCTTCGGACTTGGTGAGAAAGTTGCGCGCACAATATTATAAGTTGCGGGCAGTTTAGGCTTCAAGAAAGTGGGCGCAGATATATTTTACGGGCGGTGGTGGCTGACTTCATGGAACTTTAGCCTAAAAATCTTTTCTTTCTTGTATGCAATCCCAAAGTGTATAGAATTCTAGAGCTTGGGGCATTGTTTAGTGTCTTCAGTAAAGCCATATAAGCAATTCAAGCTCAATTAAGTACCAAAAAGTTCATGAGAATTATAAAGTATACATAAATAACGCATGGAAATATTGTATAATTTGGGCGTTATAAAATACCTCCACACTTAGCTTATTGCTGGCCCTCAAGCAATGGAGAAAAAAAAAAAAGTCATTTGTCGTGTCGTGGAGAAATTTAGATTTTTATAAGGAGTTTTGCATTTTGGATAACTTTTCAGGCATGACATTATAACATAGGGCACCTCACACCGGGATATTGTTTGATTTTTTTAATTCACTCGCCACTATGATAGGGTTAAATATGCTATTGTAGAAGAAAACACTCAATAGGCTTGTACTCTTAAGCACTAAACCTGACCGAAGGGGCCTTGGAACTTTAGTATAGAGAGGGATCTATTCTTCATGCGTTCGACATATGCATTTATTTCTTTATATACTATAAAACACAATATATAACTTTTCTTTATTTTTTTTCTTTTTTTACCTAAATGGTAACTAAGGCTTGGCTTAGTGCTTTTTCATTCAACCTTCAGATTATTTCGGCAATATAGCATTTAAAAAAGGAATGTTTGCAAGAACAAGATTTGCGGGTTATATTTATGTGTAGGTTTTCGGTCTTGTAAATGATGATTAAGCCACAGTTCTAGAGCTTTCTAATCTTCCGGCTTCTCTCAACATAATTACATCAATACCAATGTTCTAGAAAAGGCGAAAAAGACCATACGTACACATCCGTAACAACGGAAATAGACACATATGACTGCATTCAACCTTTTAAATCGAACAAGTTTAAGGAGCATTTTCTTAGGTATCAAACGTGGATACCCAAAATATTTCTAATGGCTTAATTTCACAATTTAGTGGATGGGAGGTGTGGCTAGCTATTAATGTCAATCCGATGGACTTGCCTTCTATGAGCTTTTTTTATTTAATTTGAAAAATTATAATTAGAATTTTTTCATAAAAAATATCAGTTGGTAATGTTTTTAACAGGGCATACATAAAGGGATATGATTTATTTTCCTATTTGGCTCCCCTCCACACTTATGTTGAAAAGTGCCTCAATGTGGATAACTAGGATAATAGAGATTAAATAGGGAAAATTAAAGGAGACGGTACTTTCGACGGCGCTAGAGGGAAGTACATTGCCGTGTAGAGCTATATTGTGCATTTACTTTTGTAATTTTTCATATCTTCAAGCTAAATTACTGTTTAAGAACAAAAGCACACAAAAAAGAATATTTTTGTTGATTTTTTAGAAAATAAATAAAAGATATTAGTAGAAGAATGGAGGAGGGACTTCTCTACACTTACGGGTTTCCTCCTAATAAGTGCTTAATTTTTAAGAGAGTCGTTAGCTAGACTCTTACTTCGAGAGTCATTCTTTTGGGAAGAAAGGAGTAACTGCATCCCTTGAGTTATTGTCTTCTTCCTGATTATAGTTTGTGTCGATGGCCATTGTACTATGAACGTCTTTCTCATCTTTTCCATAATGTTAACATATTCTATATGGATATTGATGTTTCACTTCATAAGGTCATAAACCGATGTTTATATTGTGCTTCTGTTGTTAAATGTGTACATTGAGTGAAAATAGATAAACCGTGTTATCTTGTTTTAAATTCCTTTTCTCATTTATAATTTTTTGTCATGCCAGACTTTGGTTCTTTCCTTGTATAGATGAGAGTTTTCATATGCTTGGTATCTAAGTCCGTCTAACTCGTGTAACTGAAACATTCTTTTTCACTAGCAAACGATGTGATCTGGGTTCGTTGCATTTTTTCAGTGCCAGTATGCACGGTGTTTTTAAATTTCGAATAGTAAGTGGCAGTTCTTTCCATATATTAGTTTTATGGTGTAATACCGGTAGGTGTTTTGTAGGCAGTGCGAAAAGCCCATAAAGCGTCATCAAATTTTCTTGACCAAATAGCAGGGTTGTCTTTAACAGTTTTTTTAAGATTTCTCTTGAGAGCTCTGTTCGTGTTTTTAACTTGACCACTAGTTTGAGTGGTGATAAGATGCAGAGAAAGCGATGGTTAACTCCTATATTCTTTTCATGGTTTTTCCATTATTTTGTTACTAAGTGATTACTCGGCGCTGATTAGAGCTTTGGGCACTTTCAGAAATGGCGAATAGTTTCTTCAGAAAGGTGATACTACTCGGGCATCATTGGTTGGGTAATGCTTGAGCTTTGGCCACATTAGATACGTAATCAACAGCGACTAGAATGCTTCAATCTTATATGATTTCGAGAATGGTTCCCATTTTTAGTCGTACCAATATTGTTAATATTTCAACATATTGAATGTTGTTTATGGGCATATCTCACGTTTTGATTATATTTCCTGTCTTTGGGCATGCTTACATAAAGCGAAAATAAAAGTATGGCTTCTTTGATGATTGTTGGCCTAGTAAATCTGAATCAAGATAACTTTTTTAGCAGTTATGTTTGGGTCTATAAATGTCCACGGTTGGTCCGTGGTGACATTAATCTAAATGGTTCGGGTTTTGGTCCGATATAAAGCGTCTGATATACGTCAGAAACATACTTGAAAGTTGTAAGGTTCCTCCCAAAATGTAGTGTTTGAGGTAAGAGAATATATTTGTTTTTTGTTGGTACGTATTCCTTTTGGTATAATATTTAGACTAGGTATTTGCAAAGTCTTGAGGAACCAAGGTTTCACTAATGGTGTTGATTTCCATAAGGGTTTCTCCGGGAAAGTTATCATCGACTTCACTGTCATCGCTTGTTTCATCATTCGATTTCGGGATAAGTGATCGGCATGCAACTTTTCTGTTCATTTTATATCTTGTTTGCAACATCGAATTTCTGCAGAAGTAAGATCCATCGATAAGGCGGTGGTTTTTGTTGGTTTTAGCATTCTTGATTTTTAAATAAGTACTTAGAGCTGAATGATCAGTGTGAACAATAGTTTTTGAGAGAATAAGATAGGATATGAATTTGTCAAATGCAAAAACTACAGCTATAAGTTCTTTTTCGGTTACAATGTATTTTTGTTGAGATAGATTAAGGGTTTTGCTTGTGAAGTAGATTGGGTGAAAGTTTTTACCATCTTTTTGACCTAAGACGGCCCCAAATGCGAAATCACTTGCATCAAACATAACGTTTCAAACGCAAATATTCACACAATTTGGGCTTACGATCCACAGGAGGCACATGTGAGATTCTCTTTTCAATAATTTAAAAGCTTTTTATCATTCATCGTGCGAAACTCAACTGGAGTATCTTTTTTTGAGTAGCTTAGTTAATGAGGTCTGAGCAATTTTCGAGATGTTTTAATGAAACGTCGGTTATAAATCGGCTTTTGTCCCAAAAAGCTTCTAATAACTTTGATTTTGGGGGGTGTGGAAGTTTTGAGATTACGTCGATCATTGCTTTGTCGACTTCAAGTCCGACGCTAGACACCTTGTGTCCGAGCACAATTCCTTCTTTGACCATGAAGTGACATTTTTCCCAATTAAGGACAAGATGAGCATCTTTACAACATTGGAGCATTTTATCCAGGTTGTTTAAACATGTGTCGAAAGAGTTTCCAAATAAAGAAAAATCGTCCATGAATACTTCTACTGATTCTTCGATCATATCGTGAAAGCTTGCCAACATACACCTTTGGAATGTGGCAGGAGCATTACATAGACCGAAAGGCATTCGCTTATAATCGTATGTGCCAAAGGGACATGTGAATGTTGTTTTCCCTTGATCATTAGGATCGATAGGAATTTAAAAATATTCAGTAAAACCATCGAGGAAACAGAAATATTTATTTCCTGCTAGTCTCTCTAGCATTTGATCCATAAAAGGTAAGGGAAAATGATCTTTTGCGGTTGCTTCTTTGAGTTTACGGTAGTCGATGCATACTCGCCAACTCGTAATGGTTCTTGTTGGAACAAGTTCATCATTTTCGTTTATGACGATTGTAATACCACCTTTCTTTGGTACACAGTGAATAGGACTAACCCAAGGACTATTGGCAATTGGATAAATAATATCGGTATCCAAGAGTTTTACGATTACTTTCTTAACAACTTTTTGCATGTTTGGATTTAATCTTCTTTGTTTTTGTACAACAAGTTTCTTATCATCCAGAAGTTGTATCTTGTGTTTGCAGAATGATGGGCAAATACCATGAATGTCAGTAGTTTTCCAAGCAAAGGCTTGCTTGTGCTTTTTAAGGACAAATATGAGTTTGTTTTTCTTTTCTTTGGTAAGCTGAGATGATATGATAACAGGAAGAAAAGAGGGTTCTTCTAAGAATACATATTCCAGATTATCAGGAAGGGGTTTAAGTTTAAGATCCATAGGAGGTTCTTCAAGGGATGTCTAGATTTTATAATCTATGTTGATAGTGATTTTTTCGAATGGTGGATCTTCGGTGTCGGATTCAGAGTAGGAGTTTTCATCAATAGTTATTGCCAGAGAAGGGTTCCTTCGATGGAATAAAGGATTTTACCGCCTTCGTCTAGAAGAGCGTCGAAATATTCCTCTAAGATTTCATCAATAACATCGATACTAAAACAGGTATCATCGTTCGAATAAGAGTGTTTCATCGCAGAATCGATATTGAAGATCATTCGTTTAGTTCCAACTTTAAGGTTGAGTTGTTTCTATTTAACTCGAATTACTACATCAGCAGTGTGAAAAAATAGTCATCCCAAAATGAGGGGAACTTTACTATCTTTTTCCATTTCGAGAATAACAAAATCAGCAGGAAAGGTGAATTTACCAACTTCAACGAGCATATTTTCAGCTATTCCAACAGGGTATTGGAATGATCTATCGGCTAATCTTACGCTCATTTTGGTAGGTTTTAGAGTTTTGAGAGATAATTTAGCGTATAACGAATATGGCATAAAGTTAATGCTAGCACCAAGATCGGCTAAGGCATTGTAGGAGAAGGTTTTGTTGAAATTACATGGAATAAGAAAACTTCCGGGATCTTCGAGTTTGGTGGAACTTTATTCTGGATCATTGCTGAACTTTTATCGCTTAAAAAAGCGGCAGAGTTTGTAAATGAGCATATATTCGAGTTTGTAAACAAGCAAGTAAATAAGTTTGTAAACGAGCATGTATTCTCCCCTAAAATGGTTCAAAACAAGTACAATAGGGGCTATGAGACTCACCTCGAGTAATGATAACGCCTAAATTATACATGTTTTCAGTGGCGTTATTTGCATTTATTTGATCATTTCTCATTGTTTGGGTAATGTAGTTTCCTTAACTGGTTTTGGATTTTGAATTTTTGATTGTGGTGTAGGTTCTTCGTCTTCTTCATCGCTGTTGTCGAAATTGATAGGGTTTTCAGGATTAGTTTGTTGATCATTTGAGTTTATGTGTGGGTTGTAGGATTACCATTTCTTGTTGAATACGACTTCACTCTGCTCATTGCATGATTGTGAGTGGTTGGAAGACTTGGGATTGTTGTTCCTTTTGGGTTTGGTTGAGTGTTACTAGGAAGAGATCCAGAAGGTCGACCAGATTGCTTGTCAGCAAGTCTGTCAAACTTGGTTTCAAGGTTTTGAATTGAAGCTTGATGATTTTTGGCAACGGTTTCGAGTTGAGTTTTAAGATCTATGAACGTTTCTTTGACGAAAGCGTTGGCCAATTGCTGAGATTTCATGAAATTGTTGAATTGTTTTTGAAGATCGTATGGTTTATCATCAGTATTTGATCGATAGTTGTCTCGATTGTAACTACTTCATTCGTTTGAACGCCAATTATCGCAATTCGAGTCTCGGTCACGGTAATCATTGTAAAAACGAGTCTTACGAAAAGTTTGCATGAATTTGGCTTCTTCTTCTTGGGACATAGGTATATCCATCTCATCAAGATTGGGTATTGTTTTTCTAGCATGGTTTGGAGTTCTTTATACTGAGCATCCATTTTTAGGGTCATGGCATCCATTCGGGCCATAATTTTGTTAGTTTTGGAATTAATGCTACCTTCATTAGCTAAAGCAACGGTTTTTTTAAGAGATGGTTTGGTTTTTTGATTTTTAGCTCAGTCGAGCTTTAGTAAGACATTGTCTTCCAAAAGCTAATAAGCTTGATTTGGCATTCTATAGAGGAAAATACCACCAGCTGTGGCATTTAGAACTTCTTGGGTTATTTCGCTTAGACCATGATAGAAGATTTTGATAATGTTGCCTTTGGTCATATTGTGACCGTGACAATCTCAGAGCATTTCCTTCATACGAATCCAAGCGTCGGTTAGAGATTCGTTCTCGTATTGAGAGAAAGCTCGGATTTCTCCGAGGAGTCAATCGAAAAGAGCTGTTTGAAAGAAACGGCTAATGAAAGCGGTTCAAAGTTCATCCTATGCTTCTATAGTTCCTTCATTGAGTTCGTCCAACCATGTTTTTGCTTCTCTAGTGAGTGATAGGGGAAACATCATTAGGCGAATGACTTCATTTTTAGTATCTCTGTATTTAAACATATCGCAGATTCTGAGGAATTCGTGAATGTGTTTATAAGGATCAGTTTTGGTTCTTCTATCAAATTGGTTTCCTTTGAAAGATTCAAAAGTGGTACCTTTGATAGGAAAATTTCGTTAGCAGTTTCAGGAATAGTGATTGCAAAACCAGGAGTCAGAGCGACAACATGGTCAGCAGCCCATATGGGTTCATCATCCATTGGTTAAAGGTTTTCAAAAGTAACTAGAAAGTAACAGAAGTGGTTGATGTTGAGAATTAGCGGATAGAAAATTCTTGGGTTTTTAGGTGGATTGTTTCTTTGATCGAATGGAACTCCTGTGTTTCGTCGACGACGTCTTCGATTCAGAGTACGTTCAGGTTTAAGTAATGGTTCAACAAGTTCAAAAATGGAAGCACGTGTATTGTGACAACCGTGGCTTGAGCAGGTTGGTCAAACCGTAGTGTTGACCTAAATATTTGTTCTATAAGTATGGGTTATAAGTTATATGTGTTTATACATGTTTATATGTGTTTGTATGGGATATGTGAGATTGCATAATCAATCCATTGAGCGTGACCATCTCATTGGGATTGGATTTATGTTGGATTTTATGGAATTCATTTCGTTCACTTTTGGTGACAAGGAAATGATTTTGGTAATTGAAGCGGTTTCGCGTTAATTGTGTAAGTAATTAACCATATTCGGTAATTTATGTGTTAGTAATATTAGGATGAGATTAGGTTCTAGTAGTTAGAATAAGGAAGAAAAGAAATTTCTATTTTTGGAAAGTTAGGATTAATAAAAATGAAAAGTTATTTATTTTTAAAAGTCTAGTACATTGCGTTTACGCAAAAAGGTATGCGCACATAAGCTTAAGTTTTTATAAAAACTTAAGGTAATGCAAATAATTAAGTAATTAATAATTAAATAAAAAAAAGATAAAGTATTCTCCCGGATTTAAGGATTAGGGAGGAAAAAGGAAAAACAAATCCTACCCTAATTAAAATTGGTAAAAGATATCTATCCTAAACCTTTTTGTAAACCTTATAAATACCAAAAACCCTTCTCCCTTTGTATTTACCTTGTTTCAGCCAAATTTATTGAGGAGAGAAAGAAGAATTTTTTTTTTCAAGATTGGTGATTTTTGTGTTCAAGATTTGAAGATTTAAGGTATAAATTATAAACCTTTGAGTTAATTATCATTAAAAACATGTAATAATTATTATGATAGAATTAGGGTTATATAAAATCTGTAAATTAATGATGTTTAATCATATTGCAATGATTAGGGTTTAATTAAGATCATATGGGTGTATTCGTTAGGGTTTAGATCGAGTTAAAACATGATTTAGATTAGGGCAGAATTTAGGGTTGTGTTGTTCGGCTGTTATCTCAATGATGGTAATAACTTTTGTTAACTTTCCGGTACCTATAACGTAGCTCGGAGAGTCTCATTTTCAGAACATCCGGCCTCAAAGGTTTATGAGGTCGGGAAGTCATTCAAATATTGTTTGCAAGAAAAGTTGTCAAAGTAGTAAATACGGGTCAGATTTAGGTATGATTTCGGGGAGTAAAACCCCTACTTAAAATTCGAATTAGGATTAGCCCTTTTACAGAAGTCAATTTCTATGTGTTTATTAAACTTCCATAAATTTTTAGCCTCTGATTTGTTGTCTAAGTATGGTTTTTAGGGTTACTTTTTAGTGTGCAATCAGATTCAAATTGGGACTATTTTGAAGTTTGATTTTCTTAGGAGTACTTATGCTTGTAAATGGCTCTTGGGAATCATGAGGTAGTTAATATACTCATAAATAAACATAGGTGATTTTTGGTATGAATTATGAATGGTCAGTAAGTAGAGGTTTGAGTACGTTAAGTCACGTTAAATTCTTTGCAGAATTTTTAAATACACATTACCAATACCAACTTTTTTTTTTATTTTGGAACAAATAGTGACTAACTAGTGAAACTTGTTAATGAAGTGGTTAAAAGTTAGTATGGTGTCGGGGTGACCCATGGGGAGTTATAGAAACCTTAGTCATCCATCATGATGATTGTTACAGTGACATTAAGCTTTTGGCTTAGTAGGTGTAACACGAGTGTATTTTGTTGTTTAGATTTGTGCTAGTGTTTGTGAAGCTTTTGTTGGAATCTTTTAGAAAGCTAAGAAAAGGTGAGTTTCATAGCCCCTTTTTCTCATGATATTTTGGGGTGAGAATGATGCTTGTCTTGTCTGTCTTGTCTTGTTTTGTTGATGTTGTTATGTTGTGAGATTTGGAGCGGGGTAAAACGTTTCCTACAGTGTTATGAGATGTGACTTCGCCTACTTTATGGGTAAGATCCTTGGAGGTAATCAACTCCTTGTGATATTGTGACTTCAGTACCTAGAGTTTGGAATTAGGATTTGTATTCCTTTCTATGACTATTAGTGGAGCGGCGAGGTACGCCTACCTTATTGTTTTGGTATGCTTGTAGATCGTGGGCACATTCTGTCCCGTTGTTATTACTTGTTGTCATGAATTGTTTTGGTAATTGCAACAGCTAATTGAAAGTTTTTGGATATTATTGTATGTCGTAAACCTATGATTCTCGCTCAACTTTATGTTGACATTTTAAGCATCATTTTTGGGTGAGCTTAATGGTGCTAAGATAGAGAGAAGTGGCTAGAAGAGACCGTAGGATGCTTGGAGTTTATTTATGCTTTCTGTTTGAATTAATGCGTTTGCATGAATTGTTTGGATTATGTTTTGTATGTCATTTATTGACGAGACCTCTTTCTTATTAATAAAAACACCATTAGATTTTGGGTATTGTTATGACACTCTGTGTCTTTGCTTTACTTTAGTTTTAATTTTAGTATTCTCTATATAGACACCATGTGTTGTGATGATATCCATTCTTGTTTATGCCTCGTGTTTCTGCCTTGGCGGGGTGTGACAGATTGGTATCAGAGCCTTTGGTTATAGAGAACTAGGTGGTTGAGCCTAGATTACAGCTTAAGGGTCCCTCATATAGTTGCATTTTAGGGCATAAGTGTTTATGTACGTATATACCGTATGTTCTCGCTACCTAAAAGCTTAATTTTTTTTTCTATTTTGAATTAATACTATATAATATGAAATATATACTTTTTCATTATGGGGATCTAATAGTATATACCCCTTTGTTATTGTTTTAGTCATGTCTTCCCCTACCCCTAGGAAGATATCGTTCGGGAGATTGTTTACCTCATGGACTCCGGAGTTGGGTGCACTTTTGAGAGAGAAAAGTCATAACCCAAGCGGAGAGTAACATAATTTTCATTTCTACCTCGCTGCGTTGCTATAAACTGGGATTAGCTTTTATATTTTGGGTACGATGTGACTTATGTTTTGTTTGGTCAGATTGGATTTTATGGTTTTATTCGATGGATTATCATGTTTGAGTTATATTTGGATTATTTATTAAGTGCTATGTGGTAGTTGTGGTGTTTATATTGAGATGTGTGGTCTTTGATGTAAGTTCACATGTGAAAAAGGTGAAATTATAATTAGGGTCACGAAACATTAATCTAAAGGCAACACCATGTGGATTGTGACTTTGATGCATTGTCATTGTTGCTTGTGGTATTATGTGAAGGATGTAAGTCTTGGATTAGTTATTGTTAGGATGGTAGTGTAGATGTGATGTGAGATCCTGTTGAGGATGGTTGTATGGTTAGAGAATTCCTCTCTTAACCGATTGGGCGATTATATTAGGTTGGGTTGCGTAGATGGTAAGGTTCCCTTTCATCTATCGTTTGCAGATACATCGGATACCTGTTGGTATTGTCGTCGCGATTCTTAAGTTGGTTCGTTAGCTTGTTGTTCGTTGAGATATCCAACGCTCGTGTTGGTATTATAGGGTGTTATCATAGAACTGGTGATCTATGTTCTTCGTTCGGCTTTTTGATTGTTTTCCTTTGTCTAAAGGTGACAATACTTTTTGGTTTGGTTCTAAGACCGTTGGTATGGATAAAGAATTATTCTCTTACCCTAATTAGAGGATATGTTAAGTTGAGTTGTAGAGATAGTAAGTTTCCCTTCTATCTAGTATTTGTGAATACCTAGTATTGCTATTATAAAGGTTGCTCGTTTGCTCGGTTGTTTGTTCAGATTTCCTAAGTCTAAGCTTAGTATCCCTTCATCGTACTTTATTAGTGAGGATATCTGATTTTTTTTCCTATTCGACGTCTCGATCTATATTGGTTGTTCGAAATATGCTCTTTCGATTATAGTTGCATTCTTTCATTTGGCGTCGTTTCATTTTTCTTTCGTTGCATTGATTACTCGTATGAGTATCAAACATTTCTTTTAAGCGCTAATTGTTCCTAACATATTAGTGTGGATTAGTACTCCCTTGGTTGTATATCCCTTGATTTTCGTAACCTGTTGGTGAAGTGTTAGTGTCGATGCTTTTAGGTTTGCTCTCTTAAGCGTTATTCTAGATAAGACCTTACATTTTCTTTTGGGCTAAACGTAAGTCTTTCAGATTTTTCGTACGAGTTCGTTTGATTTTATTTTGAGTATATGGTTCCTGGAATTTTCTTTCGCTTTCAAACAATAGAATTGTGTTAGAGTCTGTACGGTGTTTTACGATTCCTTTTGGTATTATGGTGTCTTTTGTTTGAGTAACATATTTTATAATGATGTTACTCATTAAAAACTCTTTGGGAGTATTTGTGTTGTGTTTAGAGAAACTGTTGTATAAAAACTAATCTTTGTAAATAGAATTTTTATTTATTATGAAAAGTGGCTTTAAGTGTGATTCATAGTGGTAAGGTACGATACAACCTTAGATAACCTTCCTCATATATTTTTATGAAACCAGAATGATTTTTTCAAAGATTACATTTAAGACAATTTCATGATTATTTAAAATGATTTTTATACTTAAAGTGACTTTCTTAATTTAAATCAATTTTTTATAAAAACATTATTTAATGTGGTCTTTCAAGTGAAGTCGTTAATTGGTATAAGAATTTTCGTCTTTAGTATTGATTTTTTTTATGTGGTTCATTTTTTGTCGTCGTTATTCTTTGTTGAGGGTGTTTCTAGCACTGTTGATGGTTTGTCATAGGTCGGCGGTTCTGTTCTTCTTGTCGGTTTACATTCGGTTGATTTTTTTTCTTTTTCTTTTTGGAATTGTGTGATTTTTGGGTCCATACCAATTGGTGCATGTGAAGTTTGAAATTCCTCATGGCGTGGTGCTAGAGTTGATGTTATGACGCATCGTCTGGGTGGTGCGATTGATGGTAGCGAAGCGAATGGAATTATTTGCGATCTCAAGTTGGAATTAGAGAGTTCTCGTTTTACTTTTGATTTAGTACCTCTGAGTTATGAGATTCTTATAGTGTTTATGTAGTCGTAGGAGAGAATTAGTTGTTGAGACATAAGGCTGAGATGGTATGCCATGAGAAGGTAGTTAAAATGCCTTGGTAATTTGGAAAGTGCTTAAGGTTCGTGGAGAAAATGAACTAAAGAGGATACGAGGTCTCGTAGGAGTACCAAGGAAGATGAGTTGAGATTATGTGACTATTCTTGTGAGTATGTGAAGCCATCTAAAGTGTTCCTATGGAATTAGTGGTTCTTACCTTCGTGTAGAATAGTATTTCGTATGGAATTAGTACAAGGAGCGACGCCGATTTGAGAAGGCTCATGTCGTTTGACGTCTTTAGAAAGGCAAGAGGTGTGGAATAATTATAGGAGTTTCAAGGTAAGGGTTGGTTCGAATGCTTCACTTGTGTGGGAAGCGTCTGTATTGCTTGGGATTAGGAAGGAAAGGGGGGTAGTTTGAATATGCATTGATTATTCGAGAAGAGTGAGATAGAAAAATTCGTTGTGATGTCACCAATGGGTGCACGGGGAGATGACGTAGCTAGACTATTTTTAGGGATGCGTAATAAACGTGAAGTTTACGGACTATGCTTTTGGTGTTAACCATGCACCATCGGTTTTCCATGGAGTTATAGAGCCGGGTTGCTTTGTGTGTGCGTGGTGTATTAGGACAAGTTAGTTTAACGTATTATACAGACAGATTTTAAAACCGACTCGAAGTCTAAGGAGGAGTACGAGTCGTATGTGAAGATGATCGTTGAGTCACTGAAGGAAGAGAATATGTACATGAAGTTTTCCAACAACGTAGAAGCGGAGCAAAGAGGAAGCTATCTAGATGTGGAAGGAATCAAATGGGTAATGAGCTAATCTTGACAATGCAGGAAGGAGCACACGATTTCGTTTAGTATATTATTGACGGCGCGAAGTCAAGGATTTAAGCATGTTAGAAAAAAGGGAGAGGTGGATTGCTTGTACGTCGCGCCAACTGAAGGTTCTTATAAATGATTGCATGACTAACGTGGTAGGTTTTGCTTTATAATACTAGAGGCATTAAGTGAACGAGACATGGAGAGTAATCTATACGGATCATGAATGTCTCCAACACACTTTCAATCGGGAAGGATTGAACATGAGGCAAAGATGATGGATGGATGTTATTTAGTGAGTTTGATTTCGAGGCCAAGTACCATCTAGGAAAGGCAAATGTAGATGTTGTACCGTGGAGTAGAAAGAAGGAGTGTAGCCAAGAATGAGTTCGAGATAGATGTACGACAATCTGATCTAGGTTTAAGAAGAGGATGTTGGTAGTATAAGATAATATGTCCAAAGCAAAGAACGCGTCAACATAAGATGTTGCGTGGCTTGGACCAACGAATATGAAAAGAGATGGAGAGTGGTTCATATTGGTTAGACAAGGTTTGGACCTTCATTTGGAGAGATGTAAGGACCTTGGCTATTGAAGAGGCGTATACGACAAAGTATCTTCCTATGTTGTCCCAAATTTTTTTTTTTTCTTGCAGCGGATATGATGTTGATGTTGGTTTTAGTTAATAATCGATGGCTGAGTATGAAGGAAGAAATAGCTAGTTGCGGTAGTAAGTATTTAGCGTATTTGGAAGTGGAAGTTGAGTAAGGGTCTTCAGGACTGTTGCTACAACCTGAGTTACCTGAGTGGAAGTGGGAAAGGATAACTAAGGATATTGTTGTCAAGTTACCAAGTGTGAGTAAGGGATACGATGTGATTTAGGTGTAGTCAATAGACTGACTAAGTCACCCCATTCCTAGCTAGGTTTAGGATAAGTATGGTAGATTTTAGAGGTAATTGGAATACTCACTTTCGTGAGATGAGTTTTTCCCTAAGTTGGGGATTATCATTCGAGTATGGATGTACTTCATTTGAAGCATGATATGGAAAGGAATGTAGGTTACTATTTTATGGGCCGTAACTGGAGTGAGAGTGAGTTGAATGGATGCGAATTTGGTACAAGAAAACAACCAACAAGATAGTGGTTAATACAGGAAAGCTTGTTTTTTTTTTTTTTAGGCAACAAATTGTTGAAAGAAGTTAGATTGGTAGTAGTGGGAACTTTTGAATAATGTTGGTAGGTTATGGGGTGGTGAGGTCATTCTACCTTGGAGAGGTGTAGTAGTTTAGAAGAAACACAAGTTAGAACCTGAGTTATGTAGGACATTTGAGTTAGGATCTTAGATGGATTGGCCTTATAGTTCGGTAGTTCTGAGAATTTCTGTTTTATGAGCTGGTATTGCGAATTGGATTGGGGGTTGCTGAAAGGATTGAGTAAACCTGAATTGCGTTGATTCCTTTAGATACGTTAAGATTTGGTACATATTATTTCTTAAATTCAAGACGTTCTTGTTTGATGAGTTGCGAGGTTAAGATGTTAAATAGTGTTGAGGACACTTCATCAAGAGTTCTTTAAATCGCTCCCAAGCTTGATAGAGGTTTTCATCCGGTTCTTGCTGAAAGTTGTTGATCTCCTCCATTTTCTTTGCAGTACGAGCAGGTGGGCAATATTTGCTTAGAAACTTTGTTTTCAGATCTTCCCAAGTTGTAATCGAACCAGATGGTTTGTTTCTTAGCTAACAACTTGCGCCTCCAGTTAAGGACATATGAAAGGCTCTAAGCATCACTTGGTCTATAGTAATATTAGGGATGTGGAATAAATCCACGATCTCAAGAACTTTCTCAATTTGTTCATTCGCATCTTCATGATCTGAACCGCTAAATGTGTTATCACGTAGTTCCTTGAGAAATTGGCCTTTCAATTCAAAACTATCCTTGTCCTCGATCTTAGTGTGACAACCGTGGCCTGAGCAGGTTGGTCAAACTGTAGTGTTGACCTAAATATATGTTCTATAAGTATGGGTTATGTGTTATATGTGTTTATACGTGTTTATATGTGTTTGTGTGGGATATGTGAGATTACATAATCAATCCATTGAGCGTGACCGTCTCATTGGGATTGGTTTTGTGTTGGATTTTGTGGAATTCATTTTGTTCACTTTTGGTGACAAGGAAATGATTTTGGTAATTGAAGCGGTATCGCGTTAATTGTGTAAGTAATTATACGTATACATATTTATGTGTTAGTAATATTAGGAAGAGATTAGGTTCTAGTAGTAAGGATATGAAAGAAATGAAATTTCTATTTTTGGAATGTTAGGTTTAATAAAAATAAAAATTTAATTATTTTTAAAAGTCTAGTAAATTGCGTTTACGCAAAAAGGTATGCGCAAAGAAGCTTAGGTTTTTGTAGAAAATTAAGGTAATATTAATAATTAAGTAATTAATAAAAAAATATATATATATATATAAGGCCATTCGGCCGGATAAGGGAAGAAAGA
>BQNB010108255.1:0-22992 GCA_026074375.1 Tanacetum coccineum
AATACTGATAATTAAGTATTAACGTTCTCGCTCTTAGTGATCGACACCATACTTACCAATGAATCTACAACTGATCGGGTATACTGCCCGTTAGTGTTGTTCTATATATAGTTGGCTAAATTTAAATAGTAAAGCGTGATAAAAAATAATACCTACGCACAATGACATGTCAATTAGTTTTAAGATCTTGTACATTGATTGACTCGCCTTGTTTCAAACTTTCAATTGCTTTCCACATCTCTATAGCATTTGGACAAGCATCGACTGTTGAGTAGATATCATTACCAGTTCCCGTAAGAATGATCTGAACAACTTCAGCTTCAGTTGTAATCCATTTATGTATGTCCTCTGAAATAGTTGCATATGTCTCCATTACCTCTTCCCTTGGTTGTTGTGGAGTACCATCATTACCAGGTGTAGCAGGTGTAGGATCAGAAGTTTTGTATTTGTATTTGTATGTTGGATTCATAAGACATAAGTAGATAAGCTCATGGTTTGTTTTAGTGTCAATGTATCTTTTGATTCGTGATTTCCACTAAACGTAGTTACCAAGTGCTAACATTGGAGGACGCTCTCTTTCCCTCCAGGTCTCCATGATGGGAATTGTTGAAGAGCATTTGATGTTTGAGTGGCAAAATTGTTGTTTGTGGTATTTGATATTTTGTTGATGTTGTGAATGGATATTGGATCTTTAAGTAGATGTTTTGATTTGTAATTGTGACTTTTGTTAACGTTCTTGGATGATTTAAGGATAGCGAGTAATGATTTGATTGTTTTAAGGATTCTACCGATTGATGTTTTTTTCTGTTAAGGCAATGAGTGTTGTATAGGTGTTTGAGTTAGAGGGATGAAATTGTAATTTAGAAATTAGGGCTTGGAAAAAGTTTGAATCACTATTCCATGCCTAGTTTCAAATGCTGCTCTACTAAATTAATTCGCTAGCCAAGAAATTGTCAACTCGTTGGATCAGCTTTCCAAAATCGGCGTGTCCTTTGTTTTCCAAAATCGTTGATTTAATGGGTCAAATCGCCTAAAGCTTGGATAAGTCAAACCGCTTGAATATGCCTCAAACCGCTTGATATCAAACCGCATGATGTAACCCTGTCAAATTACCTTAGGAAGTGAACTCAAACCGCTTAGTAGTGTATGATCAATCGCCTCACACTATATGATCAAACCGCAAGACCTGTGTCAAATCCTTATATGATACTAAGCGCTTTGGTACATGTTAAACCCGCCAAGGAATATGATCAACCCGCTTGAAGCTTTGGTCAAATCTATGAGTTCAAGTGTAAACTGTGGAGTATGAGCTCAAATCGATGGACCTTTACTAGCTCAAACCCGCCTTCTACAATGTCAAAAAAACGATGTGTTCACAGTAAACTAACGTTGCCTTCATGGGTATAAAGCGGTCTTCCATGAAACCAAATAGCTGGCTATTTAAATAATAAGCCCAGAAAAAATTCAAAATAAGCTCTTTTTATACTCATAAGCCATGAAAAGTTTTTCTAATAAGCTTTTTAACATTTTAAACTCAAAAGTACAATATCTTTATAATTTTTTAAAAGTTTAAGCCGAAACTATAAAATAAGCCGAATAAGAAAATAAGCTATAAAAAGCCCTCGAGTAAGCTATTAAAACCACAATAAGATATAACGATCTACCCTTAGCGAATGATACACTGTTGTACCTAATTTAAATCCATAACACAACCTAGGTTCTACTTTCGAATTTAGAGGTGAGAGACGAGAGAGGAATTTAGAGAGAGAAAGCAAAGAGAATAAGGAAAGAATGATGGATGTATTGCTTTGAAACAAAATGACAACCAAACAACCCTCTTAACAAGCTTAGAAGGATGGTATTTATAGTCAAAGGCATGGGATGGGCTACATGCCGGGCTTGGATTAGTGTTGCTGAAAGCCCAAAACGAGGACAATTATTAGATTAACAGGTCCATAGCCTGTAAACCCGACTAGCCTATTACAAACTAAGGACCAAACACTTGATAAGATGATGGATTACTTATTGTTTTGTCTAGAATTATTTATTGGGCTATCAGGAGTGTATCTGAGTATTTTGTATGCTAGCTTTGGGTTACCATATTTACCAATATTTGATGTTTAGTCGTATATAACAGTGGATGCTGCGTAACTATTTAAAAGGATGGTGGTTATGGATGGTACTTAATAGGGTGTTATGATTCAATTATCAACTGAAATGTGATTTAGGTGTGGCAAAAAATGATGCGTTATTTTTTTCAAACTATTTTATGTAGTGGTTGTTTGCCATTAATGGTTGAAGGAACTATTTATCCGTTGTATTATCATTGGGTAAAAAAACTTGTCGAATAAAAATCAAGTGTGCTTTGTTACTAATATAGTATATGGTCCTGGTTCGAAGTATTGTTTGTCTATCTATTAATAAATTGTTTTCTTTTGTAGTTAGGCTATCCAAGATAATATTGGGATGATGAGGGTAGAAGAAATCGACGTGGATGTGCTTTAAGAGAATCCTTGGGCTGTTTCCTGATCCGTTTAGCAAGCGGGTGCGGAGTTAATAACGAAGAGCTACATTCAACCTACACTGCTCTTACAGGATTCGGTGCAAGTTGTGTAAGGTTGGCTAAATGAATGATATAGCTTAGATTCAATCTCTAAAGCTTGCTTACATGCCAAGGCGTTGGCACTTTGTTAAACAGTTGGTGCATTTTCACTTAGAGCGGCCTCCTACAGTTGAATGTTGTGTCTGCAAGCTCGACATCTAAATGAAAATCATTAAAAAGGTTTCTTATGTCAACTCATTGATTGGATCTAGTTTAGTTTCGAAGCCATGAAAGTCTCTCATCAACAACTTTCGGTTTATCAATAGGTGTGACGACAATATTTTCGTTTGGTCATACTTTGCGGGGTGGAAGTGAAGTTATGCATTCTTGAATAATGGTTATGATGAAAATGCCATTTATGCGTGCATTTCGCGCTTACAGGTTTGGTGGCAAATCATATATGATGGGGTAAAATAGGTGCGGATCTCATTCGTTGTTATAGGGCACTATTTTAATGGATGTAAGATATGATGTGTAATTTGTTGTAGTGTGGGTTTCGGCAAAATGAGGGATTGGAAGCCTGATTAGAGTAAAGGCGTTTTTATTTTAAAATTCATTAAAAATGTGTGCCTTTTTTTGTTTGTGAATCTTCTATTTTACTTTTTTTGAAATTTATTGTTCTATGACTATTTATTCTTTTTAATTTTCAATTGTACTTTATAACTTTGGATTGTACTCGTTTGAAAGAATTATTTAATTTTTTGGTTATTAGCTCAATTTAGTGTTGTTTGTGTTGTCGCTTCTCTATTTAATGTGTATTTTATTTTCCCAGATTGGTTCGGTTTATTGCTTTACTTAAAAAAAATGTGTAGTCTTTGTTAGGTTAGTCGACGAAAAATTTTAGTAATCGGAGATGATACAAATATTAGGGTTATGACCCAAATTAACTAATATGTTTTGGTGAATCCTTTGGAAAACAAGGTAGTATTATTTTCTAATTTAGTATGTGTTTAATTAGAAAAAGAGCATAATTTTCTAATTTAGTATGCGTTTTAAATTAGGAAAGATTGTGTTTAGCTATATAAATAGTGGATGATTAGTAGGATTTTTATAATCAATGAGAGGTCGAGAAAAACTTGTGGAGGAGTTTTGTGAGTTTTTTTGAGAGGTTTGAAGCGTCCTCAAATCTTGTAATCATAAATCTATATTAAGTTTTTCTAGTGGACTAGGCTTGAGGGGGCCGAACCGTCAAATAGTTGTGTGTTGTGTTTGTTATTCGTTGTTCTTAATTGTTTGGTTATTTGTTGTGTGATCCTTTGTTGTGGGTGTAATATTTCCCAACAAGTGGTATCAAGGAGCCGGGGTTCATGAAGAAGGGTATAATACAACTTGTGAGGGGAGGACATTACGATGAAGAACGAAAAGTTTGTGTTTGGTTCATCTATATTCTGCACAGCGGTGGTTAGAATCTGACATTGTGAGTTGTTATTAAAACGTTGGATATTCGTCATTTTTGGAGAGGAAGTTCTAGAAATCATAGATCTACAATCTAATGAAGGGTAATTTTCCGTTTGGGAATTCCAACAGAGGAGTTATCTAGCCGTTCAAAGTTTCTGCCCTGATATGTGTTTGATAGTTTTTTAGGAGGCAAGTTTTTTTTGGTTTTTTTTTTGCTTCTTGCGTTGTGTTTGTGTTTGGATTGTGTTTTTAAAAATGGTTGGTAAGTGATATGGTCAATGTTTCTTGATCCCGGTTGTTTTGATGGGAAAATGGATTTTTACGGTGAGGAAGTGACGGGGATTAGGATGTGTTGGTTACAACACGGTATTGATGAAGCTTTGGAGGAGAAAAAAACCAAGTCAGAGTTGAAAGATGATGTTTGGAAAGACGATGCAAAAAGAAGGCTTCATGTACAATTAGGTTGCATTGGCTCCTGAAATCAATTACAGTGTTTTAAGGAGAGACACCGAAGGATATGTGGGATAAAGCTCACGAATATTTAGGCATCAAAGTCGGGTGACGCATAGTTTATTTTTGAAAAAATGGAATTGTATTCGTTGAAATGAAACTTGAAGATGGAAGTAAGGTTTAATCTTGCATGATCAATTAATTCTTTTAATCAGTTGGTTTGTCAATTAGCTAATGTAGATGATGTTACAAAAGATGAAGAAACAAGCCTTGTTTATGTTGTCACGTTACCGAAATCAGATAAATAGGGCCCGGGGGGTTTGTGGCAACTATGTTGAAGGGGGGACCCACTTTTGACTTTGAGGATGTGCTAGGCGTTGCTTGATAAGGAGAGAATGACGGGGAATGATAGTTCTCAAGTAGCGATAAATTTGTTACTCACAGATTGACTTGGAAGAGGTAGAAAATTTCAAACGCGGTGTGGGGTAGTTCGGAAAGGGCGTTCGAAGTCTCGAATGGGAGGATATGAAGAAAAATGATTGTTTGTCGACTTGCTAATTATTGCGGGGATAGGGTCTTATGCAAGATAGGTGTCCTCATATTTCGTGAAGATTGAAGGTTTACGAGTTTCGAAGGGAATAAAATGAAAGTCGACGGTCGGTGGATCGAATGTAGTGACAATTGGTGAGTTGATGAGTGTCTTTTACGGGGAAACTCCAATGGATGGAATTTTGTATAATAACCGTCCAATTTTCGGAACATATTTATAATAATAAAATCATATTTATTAGTACATGTTTTGTCGTTTATAAATGTTTATTTGTAAAATATTTGTTCGTAAACGAAAATAGGAAAATAATTTAATTCATAGAATTTATCAAAAAACGAACTCACTAAATTACGTTTTCACGATTCGGACCTAAAAATCCAATTCGATGTTAAATACGATTTTTCAGTCATACTTTTTAGTTTTACACGAGAAATGAAAACAAGCAGAAAGGAGGGTCTGGAAAAACCGCCTCGCAAAAGTTTTGGAAAAATTGAACACAGTGCGTTGCCGTCACTAAAACAATAATTAAAAATTTATTTGTAAATATCTCACCATTATTTAATAAGAATATTAAATACTAATCATTTAACATTTTGGCAAAGGCGTTTGATGTTAACGCGAATATTCGATTTGAAATCCATTTTATTTTCCTACAAGGCTTTAACCGATTCACCAAATCAATAACGTGTATTTATATAAATGTTATATTTAAATATATTTTTATTTATCAATGTAAATAAACTCATTTTATCGGAAAAATTTTTGGATAACAATGCGTCAAAGTTTCGTATTTTAAACTCATCGTTAAGTCGCCAAAAACGGACGACCCGAAACCGTTATTTATAAAAGTTATAAACTATTAACATAGGGTCCCTGTGAAAATATTTGTATTATTCACCCTCAACTTTATTACTTGTCACTTATATTAAAACTTTTTATTAATATATAAAAAAGTTTTATAAAGTATTGTCATTTTATCAAAAATCTACCACACACACCACACTATCTCTATCTCTCTCTCCCCAAAAAATTTCCGGTTCATCTTCTGCCGGCCAGCTGCCGCCGCCCGGACCATCCATGCCGCCGCCGCCGGAAAAGTTTTTCGGCGAGCGTTTCGGCCGAAACCAAATGTTATTCCTCGTGACCTGATCTACTCGATCCCCATATACACTCGCTGCAAGCGCCTCCACATCTTCCGGCTGCCTCACCACCGCAGCCCCCACCTTAACACCGCCTCATTATCAATCCCATCATCGCCGCCCCAACTCTCCCCCGCTTGGTCCCCATCCTTCTTTCACGTACGCCACAGACACCACACAACCTCAGCAGCACCAACCATCACCACATTATTATTCCATCACCCTACGCCACCGTATAATCCCCGCTATCCATCACCACCGCTCACCACCGTTGCCATCATGGAAAAACGATTGCCATACATGGCAACCGCTGCCATATCTAAACCACCGCCACCAGCCTGTCACCATCACCACGTCACCTTCACCACCCCACTGAAGTCACCATCGTCCTCCACCATCGGCTGCCCCACCAAGATAGCCACCACACCACCACGGCTGCTGCCGTTGACCCACCACCAGCCAACCGCGGCTGTCACAGCCGCGTACCACCACCACTCCACCTTTTTTTTTGTTTATTAATGAGTTTGGATGGTTAAATATGTTGTAAAATCTAATAACTAATTTTGTTGGTTTCATTTGGTTAAGTGCATTTTCTTTCTTTTTGCTTGATCTAGTTTTCGAGGGTGTTTGTTTTTGCGTTTTGACAGCCCGAGAAGGGGTGTTTGTTTCTGCAGTTAACCAGCCAAACAGGGCGTTTGGTTTCGCGTTTAACACCCAAACAGGGGTGTTTGGTTCTGCAGTTAAAGGGCGTTTGGTTCGGCAGTTAACACCCGAACCGGGGTGTTTGGTTTTGCAGTCATGGGGGCGTTTGGATCTGGGTTTAACAAGCACATGGGGTGCGTTTGGTTTGTTGGCTAACAGCCCATAAGGGTGCGTTTGGGACAGCAGCCCCAATAAGGGGTGTGTTTAGTTATACTTGTTCTTGGTTAATTATTTAAGTTTGTTTAGATGTATATTGAGGTAATTGCAACACGGGTTGATTAAAAAGTGGAAAACGTTGAATTTTATAAAAATGGGAAACGTTGTTGTTAATAAACGGCAAGTCATGTGAAAATTTCTCTAAATTTCGTATACATTAGTGAGTTTTCAATTAAAATTTTCTATTATATTAAAAAACCGATAAATGGACAAAATTATATAGTTTTAAAAAAACTATTTAAATTATTGAATTAAAAATAAACCGGGTGTGGAAAGATAAATAAACTATGCTTTTACTAAACGAGTAACTATTTTAAACTAATACCCTAAGTCAAGAAAATTAAAAATATTAATTTATAAATATTAATTTTTATAAATTCTGGATAGGAAATAAAGTCATAAAAATTTTTGTAAAGGGCTTTAGAAACATCTTTACTTATTTTTGTACTTTAAAAACGTGTGTATACTTTTTATGACATAGAACGTTTTATTTAATTTAGTAAAGGGGAAATTTCTAAAAAGTGTCGAATTATATTGTTACGATTATTTTTCTTAGTTTCTTAAATAATTTCGTGTAAAGTATTATTTTGTTGCGGACTTATTCTTTTGTTTGTTTGTCTTTATTATATGATCTTCGCCACCATCGAATTATATAATTGTTTCTTTTTCATATGTTAATAAATACGGAATATAATTTCATACTTGGTGTTATTTTTCTTTTCGTGTATTTTATTTAACCACCCACCAAACTCATTCAACTTGAAACCTCAATCCTTTATCAACGTGTTGCGTTGACATAACCAAGTATCGGGGAACCCAAATTCATTATCCTAAGTAGTGGGATATAGCCGTATATTAACCGGCAAATAGTTGTGTGTTGTGTTTGTTATTCGTTATTCTTAATTGTTTGGTTATTTGTTGTGTGATCCTTTGGCGTGGGTGTAATATTCCCAACAAGTGGTATCAAGAGCCGGGGTTCGAGAAGAAGGAATCATACAACTTGGAGGAGGCCATTACGAGAAGAACGAAAAGTTTGTGTTTGGTTCATCATATTCTGCACAGCGGTGGTAGAATTGACATTGTGAGTTCGTTAACCGTTGGATCTTCGTCAATTTTGGAGAGGAGATTCTAGAAACATAGATCTACAATCTCACTGAAGGGATTTTCCGTTTGACATTCCAACAGAGAGTTATAAGCCGTCAAAGTTTCTGCCCAGAATATGTGTTTGATAGTTTTTTAGGAGCAAGTTTTTGTTGGTTTTTTTATTGCTCTAGCGTTGTGTGTTTTGGATTGCTGTTTTAAAAAAGATGGCAAGTGATATGTCAAAGTTCTTGATCCCGATGTTTGATGGGAAAATGGATTTTACGGTGTGGAAGATGACGATTGAGGATGTGTTGGTACAACAAGGTATTGATGAAGCTTTGGAGGAGAAAAAACCAGCAGAGATGAAAGATGATGTTTGGAAGACGATGCAAAAGAAGGCTTCAAGTACAATTAGGTTGGCATTGGCTCCTGAAATCAAATACAGTGTTTTAAAGGAGAAGACACCGAAGGATATTTGGGACAAGCTCACGAATATTTATGCATCAAAGTCGTTGACGCATAGATTATTTTTGAAGATGGAATTGTATTCGTTGAAACTTGAAGAGGGAAGTAATCTGCATGATCACATTAATTCTTTTAATCAGTTGGTTTGTCAATTAGCTAATGTAGATGATGCTATCAAAGATGAAGAACAAGCCTTGTTGATGTTGTCATCGTTACCGAAATCATATAAGCCGTTTGTGCAAACTATGTTGACGGGGAGGACCACTTTGACATTTGAGGATGTGCTAAAGGCGTTGCGTGATAATGAGAGAATGACGGGGAATGATAGTTCCTCGAGTAGCGATAAATTGTTACTCGCAGATGACTCTGGAAGAGGTAGAAATTTCCAACGCGGTAGTTCGAAAGGGCGTTCGAAGTCTCGAATGGGAGGAGATCGAGACATGAGTGTTGTCGAATGCTACTATTGCGGGGATAAGGGTCATATGCAAGTAAGGTGTCCTCAATTTCGTGAAGACTTGAAGAGTTTACGAGATTCGAAGGGAAAAAAGAAAGTCGACGGTGGTGAGATGAATGTAGTTGACAATGGTGGTGATGAGTTTCTTATGACGGAAACTCCAATGGATGGAATTTTGAGAGAGGAAAAACCAAAGTGGGTGTTGGATAATGCAGCGTCATCACATATATGCAATGATCGTGCTATGTTTGAGACGTTGAACGACAAGGGACAATTTGGTGAAATCAAAGTGGGTAGTAAGCAAATGATGAAGATTGAAGGTGTCGGGAGTGTACGTTTCAAGCTTCATGATGGAAGTGTGAAAACCGCTTTGAATGTGAAGTATGTTCCGGGTGCGGCTAGGAATATTCTTTCACTTGGTGTGTTGACGTCCCGTGGGTACCGTTATGTTGGAAGAAAAGACACTTGCAAGGTTTACAAGAGAGATCAACTAGTTATTCGAGGACGGAAAATACCGAATAATCTATGTTACTTGGAAGGGGAAGCTTTGCAAGGGAGGACTTGTTGTGGAGGTAATAAAGGGAAGAAGAAGATCGAGAAAAGAGTGCATTTCTCGGATAAAGATGAAGTATTAGGGATTTTGAGTCAAGGGAGGATTTATTAGGGTATGACTCAAATTACCTTAATTATGTTTTGGAGAAGCCTTGGAAAACAAGGAGTATATTTTCTAATTTAGTATGTGTTTAAATTAGAAAAGGAGAATATTTTCTAATTTAGTATGCATTTAAATTAGGAAAAGATTGTGTTTAGCCTATATAAATAAAGGATGATTATGTATGATTTTCATAATCCATAAAGATGTGAGAAAAACTTGTGAGAGAGTTTTGTGAGTATTTTTTTGAGAGTTGAAGCGTCTCAATCTTGAAATCATAAATCTATATTAAGTTTTTCTAGTGGATTAGGCTTGAGGGGCCGAACCGGCAAATAGTTGTGTGTTGTGTTTGTTATTCGTTGTTCTTAATTGTTTGGTTATTTGTTGTGTGATCCTTTGTCGTGGGTGTAATATCCCAACATCATCAAGAAGCAATAGCAATGGTTATAACTCTGCTCAAGCTCATACTAGGAATAAGATTCAACTGCCACCATCTCCTGCACTGCTTTTTAGGTCTTTCAATAAAAAACTTACAAAGAGAGTTGATGCTCTCAGTAAACGGGGATAATGTTCGTGTACCAGAAAGAGACCATAGATTAGTTATGTAATCAAAACTTATCCACTTCATGCAATGTTAAGACACCTACTGATAGGTTCAACTGAATGAAATACGGTATAACTTTTGTCTAACTTCTAAGTTGATAGGTTTAATGGGCCATGTCCAGAAAAAACTGTCAATATGGTCAAAGTTATTGTAAGCTAATTACCTTTGATCAAGATAAATGAAACTTAAATGTCTTTTGCATTCTACATTTCTTGCAACAAGCCGTTTTTGTTCTCATTGCTTAAAGGCTGAATTTCCAGCAGATGTTAAGTTGATAGCACTGTGAACAATAGTTCTAAGTCTGTAGTGTTTACCAAAGACCAACGGGACATGCTCAAGTTCAAAGCCTAGTGCCAAATTATGGGTCATGACTGGTTATATAGTATAAAAACTATACTCCTTTAGGCAAATAGCATATGCATATAAATGTATTAAACAGAATATGGTAAGGTAAAAATCTGATCACTTTGTGTCAAAATATTAGTTTCATATTAACATGAATATTATGCAAATTTAGCCATGTTTCATTTTAATATAATGTTATATCTAAGTTTATTACTTCCCTCGGGGCTAGCCATTTTTGTGAATCTTATGAGAAGTGACATGCAGGGCGCACATCAACTGCACAAGTAGATGTCTAGTTTGTGTATATGAGAATAAATGGATATAATCAATGCAAGGTTACTAAAGTAATATCTACTTTTTCAGCCATCACACTGAGGGATATGAACCTGTTGTTTCATCATTTTGGCTAACAGAGTAGTCATTAAAATACAAATAAGGATTACTGGAACTTGGTTTCCTTTTGATCTGCATATTAGTTGTGTCTAATGACAAATGACGACTGGGCTTATATTATTAGTGAAAACGTGGTTGTCTTGTTTTTCAAGGTAAATAACTGCCCAAACTTAAAGCATTTCCTTTTATTAACAAAAAAGATTTGCATATCTTTTAATGACACAAAATATTCTGTACAAATTAATTTGATTAAGTTTAAAAATATTCCTAAATAGGATTTCCAGGGAATTTTGTTGTGTTTCATGTGTCCCACTTTGAGGGACACGATATCTAATTTCATATTATCTCTATTTTGGACATTAATGTATTATAACATATACAATATTTTTCCAACAATCCCCAACATGAATATGAAAATCGCGTCAAAAACCCGCGAAAGTTTTTGGCGATAATTTTTGCGGTGGTCCCGCATTTAGGATAGGTAGGTGTGACCCCTTTGACTTCTCTTGTGAGATGCATTTAGTCTTTAGATCTGAGTAGAAGCGATAGTCCTTGAATCAACATATATTTAGATAGACGAAATACACACTCACACAATGACTCTCACTGACCTTGTCAAGTCCTCATTAGTCTGCTCGTTATGGTCATTTAACACTAGCCTGGTTCTGCAGAGCTCTAGGAATGCGCACCCCTTACAATTCCCTTTGAGCGACCCTACTTCTATTCACATAGGTGTTTCCATCTTGAATCATTAAAACATATGTTTTTATAGGCGATTTCCATCTTGAATCATTTATGCTTTGTGATGTCATCCTGAATCATTTTAAAGCCATATGTTTACCTCAACAAGTCACATTTGTTATAGGAATGGACTAGGATGTTACAATTTTAAGTAACACCCCCATATTGACGTGACTTCCCCTACATTTCTATGATTAGGTTGTCCTATTGAACCCAGATCTTGGGATCTCCAGTCAACTGGGTTAGGTTTTCCTTCATAGAAACTCATTCCTTTAAGGGCTTTAGTTGCATTCCTTTAGATGACTCTCTAACCAACTCTCTGCTTAAGATTTAATAAGCGATTTGCGATGTTATCCATTGACTTTATGTTAGCATCTGTGATAACTCTATTTGAGTGTAGTTGTCTCACCTATCACCGTCTATGATGAATATGTCTTAAATTACCGTTTTACATTATGATATGAGCTCTGTCAAAATTCAATTGACTATCACACTTTATAAACATGGCCGTTACTAGTTTACGCCATGTTGGCATGTCCTTTACGAATTAACGTAAATATCCCGCCTACTCTATAAATTTATCTAAAATGATAAATTCAGGATTTCATCATAGATTTAGCTATAAGCCATCTGTTTGAAACTATTTCAAGATTTCTAAGACATAGCTTCCCACTTAGCGTAAATACATCCGCTCTAGTGGATCTAGATTCTTATACATATAAGAATCCGTATTTACATTACTCTATCATTTGATAGCAGTTGGATATCTTCCATAATTCAATCATAGTACTCATGTAATAATTACTCAAATGGTCCCCACCTGACTATAAGTTGTAAATCAGGTCAGACGCCCATCATTAAACACATAAGATGCCCAATATCTTTGAGTATTCAAAATGGGCAACACCTTTAGATTAAAAGATGTCATTGAATTCTAGCTAGGCCAGAATCCCCCACATTGAACCTCTCAAGATTATTGGTCCTCTTATAATGTTTTTTACTTCATATAAATCCATATTGGTCTCACGTGAATTAGTTCCACAGAACATATTCAACAAACTAATGAAGTTCATGTCAATCTTGACTCCAACATGTCATTAGTGGATCTTGTTTTATCTTCTTATCACTTCTAGTGATAATTATACCATCTATGTATAAACACATGAGTACACACATACATCTATTAATTTCGAATCCACATTCTTACATGATATGGTGAAATTTGATGTCCTTGTTTGGGAGCTTTCCTTAAGTCATATAATGACTTAACAAGCATACAAACTTTGCTCTCTAATCCAGGAGACATAAAAACCTTAGGTGGTTCATAAATATTATTTTCTAAATCTCATTTAGAAATGCCTTTTTCACATCTATTTGGTGAACTTCCAAATTTCTTAATGCGGCAATAGCAAGTATCATTCTAATCGAGGTTATTCGCGTAACAAGCGAATAAGTATCAAAGTAATCTAGACCTTCGCGTTGTCTAAATCCTTTGATTACTAGTCTTGCTTTGTACTTGTCAACGGTGCCATCGGCTTTCCTCTTCTTTTTGAAGATCCATTTATAGCCTAGTGGTTTACAACCCGAAAGTAAATCCACGAGCTAAAATATAATCTATTTCACTTTTATGCTTCTTTCCATTTAGCCATTCTAAGGAAGTTACCGCTTTTTGATAAGAAGGTGCGAGATTCATTTTCTACCATAAAAGAAACAAATCAGGTCCAAACGATTTCTTGGTTCTTGCCCTTTTGTTTCTTTTAGGTTCAACCTTCTTTTTCTTCGGAGTTGATTTGTCTCTCATCTTGGAGATCATAATCATCTCGTTGCTTAATCTTTGGACAACTTTGTATCTATTTAGTATGATTTTCAATTTCTTTATTAACAAGGAAATATATTTTCAATAAGGAATCACTTCTTTATTACATTAAGGTATCACATTTTGTGAATATCCACATACATAAGGAAACCTAAGTTACTACTGTTATGAGCATATATAAGGAATATGCAATTCAAACTTTCAGGTCAAATCTTTTGAACATATGGGTTCTGTACGGCTTACGGATATCTTAACTAGATATCCTCCCACATTTGTAAGTACTTATAAGATAGTTTTCTTCTCATCCATAGTTCATAAGAACTATCTTATTTTCTTTACAAGGGATCTTATCTAAAAGATAAGTAGCCGATATAATCGCTTTCCCCCACATGCCATGGCTTAAACCAGGACTTAAGAACATGGCATTAACCATATCTTCTAATGCACGGTTCTTTTCTTACAACAATTCTCTTGTTGGAGTATCAAGAGCAATAAATTTGTGTCTTATTCTAAGTTTAGCACATAAATTTAGAAATGGAGACACATATTCACCTCTGATATGACTTCGAACCACCTTGTTTTCGATAATAAGTTGATTCTCAACTTATTTATATAGAACAATCTTGTCTATATCCTTACTCTCAAGTAAGTATAAATAGCAATATTTTGTACCACCATCAACACATATGATGAAGTACTCGCTATTCGCTACCTTAGTAGGTATCAATTCCAAATCACATAAAACCATGTGAATCATATCAAGGGGTTCGGTTATTTTCGTTTAACCGAGAGAAAAGACAATCTTGTCAATTTGGCTTCAACACAAGTTTTAATTCTGTAATCCGTGTTAATACAAAAAAGGGTATCAAATTTGGTTTAATTAGACAACATATTGATTTAAAAATTAAAATATGTCCTAGTCAACCATGCCATACATTTAAACAATCAAATAATCTGAATTCATACTCATTTTAATGAAATGGCCATTAGAAAATACATTCAGCTTAAACATTATCAAATTATGTTATTCGTTAACTCAATTTTTTTATTTGATTCAAACACAAGATGAAAGCCAAATTTCATTAAGTAACCACCCGGACACAAGATTCCTACGAATCTCTGGCACGTACAACGCGTTGGTAACTTAATCTCTTTTACAGATGTAAATCACATCTCCCGTTGCCCAAATTCGTTCTCTCCATTCACTGCATTAAAAGAGTTAATCAAACTCTTATCACCATAAACATGACATGATACCGAAGTGTTAATCCACCATTATCTAAGGTCAGATTCCCTCATGGCCTCAGTTTTCATGTCATTCAGACCATATAACGCATAGTTATGGCACATAAGGTTTCTGAATGCTTCAAAGCATCTACCATACACGTAAATAGAGTATCAGTCTCCCTTTTAATAAGTTCGGAAGCAGATCCTTTAGATGTCACTCGTGACATTCCAAATATTTTGTTAATACGAGATCTCATGATTAGTTTGAAACTAATTTTGGTACTATTAATAACATGCTTAATCACAAGTGTTTCTTAACAAAACGATTTTAATTCGTCTTTTGTTTAAAACACTGATGTTTTGTAAGATCCGTTATACAAAACCGTTTTAAAAGAAGTCTTTCGATTAAAACAATTAAACAATATCACCTATTACATAATGTTTTAACAAAACACATATGTAATATGATGTTGTCAATTTCCATTAAAATATCTTTAATAGATCTATTTTACATGATCTATTTCTATACTGAAACTCAACAAGGTTTCAGTAGATCCATTCATCTAAAGAAACTCAACAAGGTTTCAATAGATCCATTCTTCTAAAGAAACTCAACAAGGTTTCTACATATATACTTTTAAACTTCAAAATTTCAAGAATTATATCTAGTTAATAGTTAAACTCGACCCGGTTTAAAATAAACTAGACAAGTCATACAAACGGTTTCACTAATTTAGTAAAAATGATGTATATAATATGATATTTAATAATAACTTGTATAATTATTAATATCTTGTTTCAAATAAACTCTTCTTGATTTTATTGAACATGTTACAGTTATCTAATAAAATAACAACTTATGTTTTAAGAGATTTGTTTCAAAGAAAATCCACTTGGTTTCAATGAATTTAAATTCGTCATGATTTGCAACCATGTCAGTAACTGGCGCACCAATTACATTTACACGATTCACTAGGGTTACACTCGTGTTACCATTAGTAAACTTGTCAATACAAAACAGTTAAGAACTATTAAAATAATTTGGTATCTAATAAACTCGACTTGGTTTATTTAAACTTGTACCAAATCCGATTCAAAGAAACTCAAATTGGTTTCAATGAATCAAATAGATCAGTTTAATAGAAACTCAATCTTGGTTTCAAAATAAACTGATCTGAACAACTACTTTTTAAAAATCGTTATAGATCTGTAATTCCAACTCTGTACATTAAAAATATGTTTATTAAAACCGACTTCCAAAGAAACTCAACTTGGTTTCGACAGAAAACAGTTTATACTTATAAAATCTATTAATAATAATTAATCCGATTTAACAAAAGTGATTTTAATTCTGTTACGCATAATTTGTTTTAAGACTGTTGGGAAACTGTTACACTTTTATTAATAAAATCGAATTATAATACAATAAATTAAATTAACAGAAATTAAATAACAAACAAAAAGGGGAAGAAGCAGAAGACCGACACTATATAACGATAAGTAAATAAAAGCAGTAAAAGGTCGTGGAACGAGGCTCGTGTTTAACACGATTCCCTTAAAACAGATTCACCGTCTGTTTCCCAGGGTACAACGTCCAAAGCTGTTGTATAGCCAGACCTGACAAACTTGCCTGAAAAATCACGAAAGCAGTCGTACATTTCTGATCGAAAGGATTGCTGGAACTTGGTTTCTATGGAACTGCATATTTAGTTGTGTCTAAAACGAATGAGACTAGGCCTCTATTTATAGTAAAAATGTTGTCTTGTTTTTCAAAATAAATAACTGCCCAACTTAAGCAAATCTTTTATTAACAAAAAAATATTTGCATATCTTTTAATGACACAAATATTTTGTACAAACTTATTTGATAAGTTTAAATCTATTCTTAAAATAGATTTCTAGATTTTGTGTTTCACGTGTCCCACTTTGAGACATGATATCTCATTCATATTATCTCCATTTTAGACATAAATATATATAACATATACTATTTTTCCAACAAAACTTAACCTCCTATTTGTTTGACATATTTCTAAGTGAACATGCATGTCCGTAAAATATACATGTATTACATATTGCAAGTAGTACTTGGTAAAAAGGCTTGTTTTTCCTTTACTACTAATGTTAGTTGGTAAAATACAATTACTCTATCATAATCGATATTTTGCCACATTTGGGTTGCTTTGGTTTGGAACCAGATAATAGGTATCATTATGTCCTTTCATGTAAAGGCGGAGCTAGGATTTAAAGTTAGAGGGTGCCGAATTTTTTGTAAAACAGTAATGATATTATATGCAAATTAAATTACCATGCCCCATGTCACGGCTATCAGGCTGTGATTGTATTTGTGGTGTTATGAACATCTCTCGTCCTAGAAAACCGGCTAGATTTTTTTCTTACGTTGTTGATAATTTAACTTAGAAGCTAGGTAATAGTAAAAACTCATGTATACGGGTAAAGAATAACACGTAAATTTATCTATATACCGAAAGTTAAAAATACCAAGATCCTACAATTCGTACCAAAGCATTCAATGTTACAAATTACAAGTAAAAATTTAAACTAGTTCCCCTTTATAAATATTTTGTAAGCTATATTTTATACAATAAACTTCTATGATGTACAAGTGTACGAGTTTAATATTTAGAATAATAAATTTTGAAAAACAAACATAAAGAAGAAATAGAATTATTAAAGAATGATGTCACACCTCCAAAATATCGCAGCGAAATGTAACTGGGGGCGTGACTTTATAGCACAAAGTCACAAGTCATAAAGAACGTCCCCTACATTAGTCGTTTTAAAAGTACATCATTTGATTCATTTGAATTAAATAAAGTTCCCAACAAGATGATTCCCGAAGTTTCACGTTAAAATAAAATATAGTTTTAGTACAATCAAACGAATAAGGTTTATGCAGGACGCAACCACAATGGGTGACTCTAATAATGAGACTTCAAGATGCAAGCCACGAACCATGCAAGTTATGGACCTGAGAGATACATGCTAAAACGTCAACATAAAGTTTGTGAGTTCATAGGTTTAAATAAGTATAAGTGTGGACCATAAGATTTCCGAGTGTAAGTGACTATTATAATGAATACATTATCACACAAAAAGTATTACTATTGCACTAAACTCATAACATCGAAGCCTTAAGTTTATGTATTTAAATGTTGGTGCCCCTGTAGGTGTCTATCCCAAGAACACCCAAAGTTCCTCAAATAAAATGCGTCTGTATTGACTAGTACATTTTGTCAAGTGAGAGCTACGAACACTCGGACGTAGAGTTCAATCCCAAATAGACCTATTCACAACATTCGCGCTTACACATTGTAATTAACAGTTCATGTTAGTGTTGAGGCCAGTGTGGGATAACTGGTACTTAGGCAATCAGTAAAAGTTTAAAGTACTATATTGGTGCAACATTGACTAGGATCTCCTTTATGTTTTAACGATGATAAATAAACGTTCTCAAAATGTAAAATAACAAGCGATAGCCAAAATCTAAAAAATTGATTTGTGAAACTGGCGCGTTGGGCACGCATCAGCGCGTGGCCAGTGCGCCACTCACGAAGTCCGATTTTACAGATTTTGTAATTTCGACTTTCCTCTTACCCGACACATCTGGAAACTTCAATAACATATATGCATATGATATTTGAGCATTTGAGAACACTCAAAATGAGGTTTAGACTTAGAGAAGAGCAAAAATGAATCCTCATGTTTTTTAATAAAACACCAACTCAATTCTTTTGTCAAACGTCTCTAGCCAAGGCCGAAAGTTCTTTCTAAACCTAGTATGATCATACTTTCAATATACCATCAAACGAAAGTATTCATTTGACGCGAATTTGGATTCACTTTGATCCTAATCATGTAACGGGTCTTACTCCCTTATTGGTCAAACTAAGTCAAATATCACTTTTGTAAACGCATCCTTTCCTGTTATGGGATATGCTTTACTTAAGATGCAAAGCACTTAACTTGTTTGCATCAAGATGATTAGTAATCACATCCATTTTTGATTATAATGGATTGAATTCTAAATGACTAATTGAGTTTGTTGTATTTGGAAATTGATTATGCTTTGCATTTTGTGACATCCCACACATAAATTTGTTTTAAAAACTCATACATTCCTCTAGGATTCCTCAATACCACACTTTTATATCACTTCCCACTTCCACACTCCTTAATCCTTTGTTAAACCCTTCTTACGCAATAATTGAGTATACCTTCCACACACTCTAAACATTCCTTTCTTAAACCAACCCATAATCACATGTGCCTACTCGTTTCTCTCTTACTTAAACATTCTACTTCTTCTTCACAAAACTTCCCAAGAATATATCTTTCCTTACTTAAACATTCTCCAAATATATCCACATGGGACAACTCACATTCTCTTACAACTTGTACCATATTATATTTGTTGTCCCTCAACATTCAAAAATAGGCTCTACCTATCACATCAAAACATTATCCACCACATATCTCATATTCATCATCTTCCTCACATAATCAAATTTGAATTTCACATACACACACACACACACACACACACACACACACACACACACACACACACACACACTCAAAGCTTCTCTTATACATTTATCCTCCTCACTCACATACCTTTTCATGTCTGGAATTCAAATTACACACACACACATATACTCTTCTATCCTAACCCTTGATCATATTAACTCACCAATCTAACTTACCTCATCATTTCCTCATCTTTATCCCACATATGATAAATCAAATTTGAATTTCAAATTTTAATCTCAAGCCAAAGGCTCCCTTCTATCACATCACACCATCACATCATTATTACATCAAAGCCAACTCATTCTATATCCCACATGCTATAATTTGAATTCAAATTTCAAATTCTCCCCCCATAACATCCACAATTCCTCACCAAGTTTAGCATATTCTTGGAATACTCTCTTCTACCCTAACTCATTTCTCAAACCATGGTTAGTTTCTAACTAGACCATTTACTTTAGAAGAATACCAAATATACCCTTGTCTGATAGTTATTTTATATCTCTTTGATATCGGACAAACAACCCTTAAATCTCTTTTAAACACTTTTATCAACTGGCAATATGAGTTGGTTGACCTTGAGTGTAAGAATGATTGAAAGGTAATAGCGTAAAGTAAAATTGGGGGTTTAACAAGTGTCGGTATTTAAAACGCCAAAATTCTAAAGAAAACATTTCGGGAATCTGGCGCGCTAGCCACGCGCTGACGCGTAGGCAGCGCATGATAACGCTCAAATCGAGTATATTTTTAGGAGCGTTATCATAGTTTTTGTACATGTTATTTGGTTAAACTAACGTCCTCTTGCTATTAATATTACACAAAGTTAGATTTATATGTTTGTAGCTATCCAAGATTAAGAAAGTGAAGTAAAGACTAAGAAAAGGGACAAAAACGAAAGAGTATGCATATACGAAGTTTCCCACCAAGAATGAGTTTTGTGGATTCGTTATCGAGAAGAAAAATCATATGGAGATCATTTTCAGGATCAAGGAAAAGTATTTTATTGACTTTGGAGTCATATGAGTCAAACCCAACCAAGAAACGAGCTTCTAAAAAGTCAAAACGAAGGAAAGAAAAAAAAATGAAAAATCTAAAAATTCTTCCAATCGAATGGCTCCTTTTTCAGGTCGTTAGGCTGAAACATGTCAAAGTGACAAACCGCATCCATTAAAATGACCCGAGCTCGCAGTCGTTCGACTGGATGTTTATGACCTCCCAAAGTTGCATTTAAGTGTGGATTTAATGTACCATTACTCCAAGGCCGATCATATACTCTTTATTAACTCATTTTATGGAACCTTGGAGGCCAAGGACTTCATTAAACACCCTAGGCCTTCTTTCTACTATAAATAGACCCCCATGGCTTGGTTTTCAATATGAAAAATTCTCCTTACACCCTAAGGACGAATTTAACCACTCCATTTTTCCCAAAAGACCACACAACTCTGCCATTTCTAGAAGAAGGCTCAAATCTCTTTAAAGAATATGTTGGGTATAATTTTATGGCTTGGTAGGAAGCGTATAGTCGATTGGAGGCTTAAGGGTTGCTCTAAATCCTTCCATCACCAATTGTAATTGCTACTTTGGTATAATCCATTTACTTTTTAGAATGTTTATGTTTTCCATGATTGTAGAAACTTTGGATTTTGTTGAAAGCAACATGGAGTATTTTATTTACACTTATTTGGATGATGTTTATGATATGAGGATTGTTTATGTTTGATTATGGTTTTGATCAATTTCATGTTATGTTTGAGATCCACTTGTGCTTGAGTTTTGTAACAATTGCTTATCAAGTTTGGTTAGTTGTTGGGATTTTCATCAATCAACTAGTTATAATCATTTTGTCTATGGATGATTATCTATTATTTTGACCATTTCTTTAGTGGCTTGATTATGCAAAGAGACTTGAGTGTGATTGTTAACAAGTTTGTAAAATGAACCGCGAATCAAACTTATTAAATAAACATAATCTTGAATTGGTTGTTTTTGCTTAATGCTTGATTTTATTATTTTATGATCATACGCGTGGGTTATATGCTTTAGAATCAAAGATTGGAATTTGTCACCATCATATTCTTAACTTGTAATCGATTTGTCAAAACCATCTTCATATGAACAATTCAAGTATTATGAATTAATTCAAACTAGTGTTGTCTTTACTTATTGAATTTTCTTAATCTTCATTTCCGCGTTAATTGTTGCTTATATGGTATCTTGGCTTGTGACATCCTTTTTACCATTTTCATATAGCGTATTGATACTTAGATTCTTCACAACCGAAAACACCCAAATCCTAGTGAACGACCTCGTCTTACCACACCAAGCTAGCTAAATACGAAAGGGTCATACTTGCCTGTGTGTTCTTTGCTTATTTGGTAATTCGTGTTATAAATTTAAAACTAGTAGTCGCGCGACACATCAAGTTTTTCTTTTACATCATATAAAATAAATAATAAATATTCAAAAATATTTTTCCTTTTAGTTTAAGTTAATCTTTTTATTTTATTTCCTATGAATTTTTGCAAATCGCTTCGGGTTTGTATAAACTCACGTTCTTGGGGTAAACATATCACTAGTCCGTTCCGCGAACTTAAACGAAAAATAAAAAAGCGGACTAAACCCGATAAGACGTCAAACGTACCCCTCGAAATCGAATCACCAGTTACTCATGTCAAACAACCGTTCATCGAGGAACTTTTCATTATAACGCCCAAAATCAAAATATTGATGAAGAAATTTGAAACACCACCCGATTCCCCGCCCATAATTGTCATTGATCCTAATGACCAACCAATGTGGTCAAGCACTAGGATCGTTGCTCTGACACCTAGTTCCGTTATTGTTCAAATACCTACTTCTGACAATTTTCGTATCAAGGGTACCCACATGCAAATGATTCAGGATAACCAATTTGATGGGCGAATCCGGTCCGATCCTTATCGACACGTAGCAGATTTTCTTGAGATTAGTAACCTTTTCCAATATGGTGAAAATCAAGAGGAAGCGGTTATGTTGAGGACATTTCCTTGAACTTAATGAAGGAACAATTACTTCGTGAAATGAAATGAGAGAAGTTTTTATAAGCCGATACTTTTCTCCTGTAAAGTTTAAACGTCTCCTAAATGATATTCGTAACTTTCACCAACTCGGTAACGAAACTCTCGTTGAAGCTTGGATCCGTTTGAAAGAAATGCTTCGCATTTGTTACGGACATGGTCTAACCAAAGGCACGATAGTTCATATATTCTATCATGGTTTAGACGGTCTAACACAAGGAATTCTCGATGCCGGAGGAATATTGTAACACCCCGATGTTTGACATAGCAGCGGAAGCTAAATTGGGGGTATTACTTCATGAATCAACAGTCATAATCATAGAAAATGACTCAAAAGAGACGTTTTGGAAAATTTAGTTATCATTCAATAATATATCAGAGTTTTACAAAAGAGGTCCCAAAGTACATTGAAAACATAAAGTTTGAATGATAACAAGTTTGGACATCCTCAAATCTAATGCCACTCCGTGCCATAGGTTGCTCAATTACATGAGATAAACATGCTAAAAAGGTCAACACAAAGGTTGAGTGAAATTCATAGG
>BQNB010108256.1:2349-22992 GCA_026074375.1 Tanacetum coccineum
AGTTAGTACTGCTTGTTCAAAACAGCCCTTAACATTTCCAAAAACCATTTTTATTTCAAACTGATTAAAAACAGATTATCAAATAACAAATTAAAACACTTCTAAGCAAATTTCAATCAAGAATAAGCACTTAAATAAGCTGAAATGGCCTAGCAGTGTTAACTCAAAACTAACAGTTTTAATAAATGAGCTAATAGTGCTAGCAGTATAAACTAAGCAAGATAAGCACTAAACATACTGATAAAGCATAAATAAGAAAACATAAGTAATAAATAAGCACAATAAGCACTTCTGCAGTAAATAAGTAAAGTAAGAGAAAAAGAGACTTACAACACCCTTGCTCAAAACAGGGCTAAATCAAGAATCTACAAGCTCTAGCTTGTATAAAACAAGCTAGTGAGAGTCCATAAGCCCATCCAGAACTGGCTTATCATCCATAAAGTAAGCTGAGGTATATTTGAGAGTGATTTTTGTAATTTTACTCTTAACTATTTAACTTTTTATCTTGACTTAATGAAAACAGCTTATAAGTAAGCTGTACTGATGGCTTTTTGAACACAAAACAACACAGTTTAGAAACTTAGCACTTGGACTTGTAAATTGACTTAAAACTCAAATTGCATTAAAAACTTGAAAGTGTTACAAAGCTGAAAGTAAAAGCTGTAAATGACTTAAAAATTAAGATAGGATTAAAAACTAAAAATTAACATAAACTAACATTTTTTCTCAAAGGCTTACAAAAGGCTCTATTTATAGCCTAAGTCTTGGACTTGCAGCTTGTGTTTCTTTGTAGAGATAAAAAACAAAGTGTGCTTGTTGTGTGAGGTGATTCTAAAGCAAATCCCAGCCTTCGATTTCTTTTGTGCTTATTTGGAGTCAATCTCAGCCATCGAAATGCTTTTGGAATGGTGAGGGATTGCCAACATGGCATTTATACAACTGGGGGGCGGGGAATAGAGGAGTGGTTGAAATGATTTTTCTAGGGTGTTGAGTGGTTTTGCAGGGTAGGAGTATGGGAAGTCATCCCCTAGTTGTATCTGGGTTTTTGGGGCGGGGAAGATGGCTTTTTGGGTAAGTTGGCAGCTTGGTCCCCTCAAGTTGTATAACTTGAATGCAATCTTTGCCCGGTTTGCAACTTTGACCCTTGTCTTGTTATATTAGTAATACAACTTGAGGCTTTGGCAGTTTTAGTCCCTCAAGTGGTATTTTCTTCACTTGGATTACCTTTGACTTTGTCCTTTCCATTCCGTGCTTGGATTTGTTGCTTTTGGCTTTCTTTTTGTTTCTTTTCTTGAATATCCGTATCCTGCACAATACAAAAGCAAAACATACAAATACAATGTATTTTTGGTACGTTTTTAGTCATTTAAGTCCGTTATTAATGGAGAATGGTATGTGTAATTAAACACATACCAGTAGGTACCGGATATTCACTAAAGGACAAAATCAAAGCCAAACCGGACAAAACCGAGAGCGGAATTGGAAAGAGCGTGAAAAACCGAGGCCAAAGGTACAAAAGAATTAAAAACGGATGTTTCCGGATTGACTCGACAACGTTTGTGCATTTGATGAAGTCAAGACGAAGTCAAAGTCAACCCCGGGATATGGCGTTGGAAAGGGCATCGAAAACCGAACTTCGTTATAACTCGGCTTTTCGAGTTCTCTATATGCCTACGATCATCATGACATGTAGTATTTTAATAAAAATATAAAATAAATACTTTATTTTCGAATTAAAAACAGAAAGTTTTGATCATTTGGTTAAAATGTTTATAAAAATTGTTTTTATAAGTTTTTAGTTTAGTAAATTTGTTACAATTCCTCTACAACACTTTATACTACAAGTCTCATATATTTTAGGTCCTTTAATCGATCATTTGTCCAAGAATATCAGCTGATTACATTTATTTATCCATAAACTTCAATAAGTAAACTTTTAAACCATTAATTTATATATACTTTTATAAATTAAACCATACTTGCATAATGTTTATACTTCCATTCCAACATGTCTTTAACACAATAATAAGGAATATGAAAAGTATATCAAACCATTATCAAGTGTAAAAATCCCTTTTATATGTTAATATATTTCCTAGATAGTGATTTACTATATAAACATCATATACACATAAAATCACAAATGTAAAGAGTGTAGGGTTTTTAGATGACCTTAGGATGAAGTATGATGAAGAGAAACAAGATCTAAACCCTAGTTTAGAATCAAAACCCACGCTTCCAAGACTAGGAAAACCCTAACTTCTAGAAACCCTAATCTTGCACTTTTCTGGATTAACCATTTTTAACACTAAAACAAGTTCTAATAAACTTTGATATGTCTAACAATAAACCTTGACAAGTTGGATTACTTGTAAATCAAAAAAATTTGATTTTATGTGTTTGTATTATTGACTGTGACTAGGAGGCTCTTTGGGAGAGTTTTTATGGTTATGTTTGATACTAATTGAAGTAGTGAATGGAAGAAGTTGGAATAGGATGCCTTTTATTATAGAAAGATGTAACTAGCTAAGGTTACTTTACTTAAACCATGGAATAAAACTTGTTTTTATAAGTTTTTAGCTTAGTCAAATTGCTACAAGTCCTCTACAACACATTATATCACATGTCTCATATATGTTAAGTTCTTTAGTCCATCATTTGTTCAAGTAATGTCCATGGTAACAAGTCCTCACATCACTTTTTCTTATAAACTTAATAAGTAAACTTTTTAAGCAACTAGTTTATATATACTTTTTATAAGCTAAACCATACTTGTAAAATGCTTATACTTCCATTCCAACATGTATTTAACATCCATATCACACATGAAAAAGCATATCAAACCATGATCAAGTGTAAAAATTCATTTTACATGTTAATATGTTTCCTAGGTGGTGATTTACTATATAAACATCACATATACAGAAAATCACAATTGTAAAGAGTGTAGGGTTTTTAGATAACTTTAGGATGAAGTATGATGAAGAGAAACAAGATCTAAACCCTATTTTAGATATAAAACGTAAGCTTCCAATACTATAAAACCTTAATTATCCAAGAAACCCTAATCTTAAACCTTCTTGATTAACCCTTTTAAATGCTAAACCAAGCCTTCAATACACCTTATGATACTTTAGATATGATGTTAGATCACTTGTATACTTGGTAAATAAAATTGTATAAATTATTTAAGGGTGTTTGTTTTTGGCCGTGAGCTAGAGGGAGAGAAACAAGAGAGTTGTGTGAACTTTTGCTAGTGAAATGATTATGAGTGATATCTTTTCTAGTTACAAGCCTTTATATACTATATAAGCTAGTCAAGATTACTTATAGAAAGTCTAAGACAAGATGAGCAAAACATGGAAGTCTTTTGGTCAAGATAAGTAGTCATGTACTCTAGGTTTTAATTAGTTCTAAGTTGTACAAGTTACAAGTGGTAAATTGTGTGCTCAATGTCCCCTTGGGACTACTTTTGTATCCAAAAATTAGGAGGGAAAGGACTAGTTGATGTCTTAGATATTTTGTGATGAATTCTAGTAATACTTGAAGTTAAATGATGTATAGGTTAAGTGTAGAGGTAAATACTTGTAGCATTTGTTTTCCTTGTTGGTTTTCTTTTATGTAAATTCGGCTAATAGTCACATGGGTGAAGTTTTATAAAAACTTGGAGTATTGGGTATAAAAATGGGTATTTGTTGAAGCGTAGAAAAGTTTTGGTGGGTCCGTGAATGCCTAAACGTATCTTATCGCGAAACGTAAACACTTTACGTAACCAATAAAAATAAAATGTGCAAACTTAATAATTATCCTCCAAATAATTATCTAACACTTGCTTGACGTAAACGTTTAATTATTTGATGTCCGTTTACGTTGAATGATAATTTTTAGCTTACACGATTTAACTATATGATTGGAATTAAAAGCAAACGCGTACGTTAAACGCGTACTAAAAATAAATAGTGAAATAAATGACGTCGTAAAATGACCTGAAAACACGGGCTGTTATAGTCTTCCCCCATTAAATGAGCCTTGTCCTTAAAGCTTAAGACGCGACACTTGACGACGATGCAATTTTTGTGAAGAGATGCATATACTTCTTCCCGGAATTGATCTTCACGTTCTCATGTGAACTCAGGACCTCTCCTAGAGTTCCATCGAACCTTAATGATTGGAATGAAACTTTCTTCAATCGTTTAACTTCACGATCCATGATCTCTACTGGTTCCTCAACAAAATAAAGCTTGTCATCAATATGGAGTCCATCCAACGGAACGGCTAATGGTTCATCGGCATAGCACTTCTTCAAGTTGGATACATGAAACTTATTTTGAACCCTGCTCAGCTCTTGAGGAAGTTAAAGCTTGAAAGCAATGGCTCCAACCTTTTCTAACACTTTGAAAGGTCCAACATATCTGGGGTTTAGCTTCCCCTATTTTCCAAAACATACTACTCATTTCCAAGGCGAAACCTTGAGAGCATAACTCTATCTCCACTTGAAATTTCATCGACTTACACTTTAAATCGGCGTCACTCTTTTGTCGATTACGAGCGGCTTGAATTCTTTGCTTGATCCGAATGACCTTCTCGGTCGTCTCTTAAACTATTTCTGGACCGGTAAGTTAAACTTCTCCAACCTCGGCCCAACAAACAGGTGAACGACACTTTTGATCGTAAAGTGCTTCAAATGGTGTAGCCTTGATGCTAGCGTGATAACTATTGTTATATGAAAACTCAACTAATGGCAAATGGTTAACCCAACCCTTTCCAAAGTCGATCACACAAGCATGCAGCATATCCTCGAGAGTTTAATAGTCCTCTCACTTTGTCTGTTAGTTTGCGGATGGTATGCAGTACTTATACAAAATTCGTACCCAAGGCCTTCTGAAGTGACCTCTATAATTTTGATGCGAACCTAGGGTCATGATCACAAATGATTAAGACAGGTATTTCATGCCTCGTGACTACCTCTTTCAGGTACATTCTTGCCAATCTTTCCATGGGATCAGTTTTCCTCATTGGTACGAAGATTATGGATTTAGTAAGTCAGTCAACAATCACCCAAATGGTGTCATAACCTTATGACAACTTAGGAAGCTTCGTGATAAAATCCATAGTGAAATTATCTCATTTCCATTGAGGTATCTCGGGTTGCACCAACAAACCCGATGGCCTTTGGTGTTCAGCCTTGACCTTAGCACATGTCAAACATTTGCTAACATAGGTGGCGATGTCGGCCTTCATATTGGGCCACCAATATAGCTTCTTCATGTCCTGATACATCTTGTCAAAACTCGGATGGATAGAGTATTTTGACTTGTGGGACTCGTGCATGATTACATTCCTCAAATCACCATAACATGGTAACCAACTCCTATCATTTAAGCATAGATTTCCATCTGCGTGGGGTTCCAACTTCTCATTTGGTATATCCTTCCTGATCATACCTCCTACGTCTTCGTTTTTGAGATTCTCTGGTTTCTGTACCTCTATTTGAGCTTCCAGAATTTGTTTCGGGAGATTCAAACCAATAGTCATGACTAAGGCTCGAACCTGTAATGGCTTATTCCGTTCTTTACGGCTTAAGGCATCGGCCACTATGTTTGCTTTCCCCGGGTGGTAGCGTATTTCACAATCATAATCGCTGAGCAACTCTAACCAACGACGTTGCCTCATGTTCAACTCCTTTTGATCAAGAATGTGTTGTAAACTCTTGTGATCTACGAACACTTGGTTCCGTACAAATAGTGTCTCTAAATTGTTAGAGCAAACATTATCGATCCAAGTTCCAAATCACGAGTCGTATAATTTTTCTCATGAATTTTTAATTGGCGTAATGCATAAGAAATTACTTTCTCTCTTTGCATTAATACAACACCCAATCCTTTATGCGAAGCATCGCAATAGACCACAAAATCCTTGCTTCCTTTAGGTAGAGCCAGAATTGGCGCACTGCACAACTTCTGCTTTATTAACTGGAAGGCAGCTTCCTCCTTGTCACCCCAATCAAACTTAACTCCTTTATGAGTAAGCTTGGTCATTGACTTGACGATCTTCGAAAATTCTTCGATGAATCTTCGGTAATACCTAGCAAGACCTAAAAATTGACGAATCTCTGTTGGTGTATTAAGAGATGCCCAATCTTTAATGGATTCGATCTTGGCGGGATCCACGTGAATGCCTTGACTATCAATCACGTGGCTGAGAAGTTGTACCTTGGGAATCTAAAATTCACATTTAGAGAATTTAGCATACAACTCCTTTTTTTTAAGCAATTTCTAAAATTAACCTTAAGAATGTTTCTTCACGTGCCTTTCTTGTTCCTTGAATAGATAAGGATATCATCAATAAAGATAATTACAAACTTATCCAAATATGGCTTGCACACCCAATTCATGAGATCCATAAATACCGCCGGTGCGTTCGTCAAAACAAATGGCATAACTTGGAACTCGTAATGATCATATCGAGTTTTGAATGTCGTCTTTGAAATATCTTCTTCACGTACTCGAAGCTGATGACACCCTGATCGCAAGTTTATCTTAGAATAAATGTTGGATCCTTGTAGTTGATCAAATAAATTATCGATCCATAAGGAGTTGGATAACGATTGTTCAATGTTAGCTGACAGTCTTATAGCTCGAGCACATTTGAAAATGACCATCCTTCTTCTGACAAAACAATACCGAGCTCCCTAAGGTGAGGAAACTGACCTTATGAAAGCCTTTGTCAGAAAGCACCTGAGTTATTCTAACAATTCTTTCATTTTCAGATGGAGCTAATCGGTAAGGTACTCGTGCTACAAGTGCAGCACCAGGTATCAAATCAATCTGAAATTCCACATGTTGAGTCGGTGGATGACCCGACATGTCCTCGGGAAATACTTTAGGAAAAATCTCAAATGATTTGTACGCCCTCAAGTCGCTTCCCCTCCGACTTGTCTTCAGTCTTCTTTGTAGTAACATGTACCAAAAAGACATGACATTCTTTTAGCATGTACTTCTATGTTTTAGTGCACGAGATGATGTTCAATCGATTCTCGTTTCCCCGGTCGCTTCTGTTACCATGAACAATCAACGTTTCATTTCCCTAAGGAATAGGAACGAGTTTCTCATCACAAACAATGACAACATGGTACTTCGCCAACTAATCCATACCAATTATAACGTCAAAACTACCAAGTTCTACGGGCATTAAGTCAATGTTGAAGGGATGATTTAATAAGTTTAATGTACAACCCCGAATGATAGTGTTTATCCTAATTATTTTCTCGTCGGCTAGTTCAACATCATAATAATAGTCTAATGCAGTTGGTGTGATATCAATTAAGGAGCTAAATGCAGTAGACACAAAACTCCTATCAGCACCAGTATCAAATAGGATAGAAGCTTAGCGGTTGTTTAGAAGGAATGTACCGTGACGACGTTTGAGTTCGGGTTTGTCCCTGTATTACCCACCACATACACTTTTGCTGGAGCATTGCCATTCCCACCTTCATTACCACAGTTGTTGTTCTTCAGCTTTGGGCATTCCCTCTTAAAATACCCTTGAGCACCACATTCATAGCAACCGTTACCCATCTGATTAGCCCCGGTGGTTCTCTAATTGTTACCAGTGTTAGCATTGCCAGAACTCCTACAATCACGGGCCAGGTGGCCAACCTTGTTGCACTTGTGGCACTTCGGTGCACATGGACCATTATGAATGGGATTTGAACTTAGGAGCATTTTGGTATAAAAAAAAAAAAAAAAAAAAAAAAAATAAAAAAAAAAAAAAAAAAAAGGGAGGGGAGAAAAAAAAAAAGTAAGAAAAAAAAGGAAGGACGAAAAGAGGGATCCATCATACGTCCTTTCTCAATAGGACTAGCAGTGGAAGGCTCTATCAGTGTTATGCCTCTTGTTTTGGTATTGATGTTCTGATTGTTTCCTTATAGTGTCCCTCAAACTCTTTTATTCTCCGCCTGACATTCAGCAAAACAGGCGGATCTTTCTTAATCCATCAGCTCAGTTACAAACTCAAATTGCATCTGCATTTGTCTTTCGGCTTAAACGCCGTTACACACCTATGTATCATGTCGGAGAAGACCACTGACATACTTTTCATCTTATCAACTCTTTGGGAAACATCCACCGCACAACAAAGCCAACTCCTGAAAGCATTGGGTATAACTTGCCAAGTCAGTACCTTTCACCTTCATCTCCTCAGATCTCTATCTCTAATTTCTTGATCTCCTCATTTTCGAGGGAAGTACTTACAGTCCCATTATTTTCATAAGTGTGTTCCAAGGCACACCGTAAGCGGCATCATGACCAACTGTCTTGACATAGGATTTCCACCATGTTAAGGCAACACCATGAAGGGTGCAAGTAGCAAACTTAACTTGTTCTTGACTGCACAGTTACTGATATTGAAGACAGTCTCCATTCTTTTAAACCATTAAGTTAGACCACCAACTCCTTCAGTACCCTTGAAGTTCATGGGTCGACATTTGAGAAAGTCAGTGTAAGTGCACTCATGCGTAGGGTGCACAGGTCTTGCAATACCACTTCTAAAACCTTGGCTTCTCATTTCGCCATTGAGTTATTATTCTTTGAATTTCATGCTCAGCCAAAGCATTAGCCACACCTCAGGATATCAATGCCTTGATAACAGCATCAGTCATTGGGGTGGTGGTAGTGCAGTAAGTGGGATGGTTCTGGTTCTAGTTCTGGGTGCTTTCATTGGAGGAATTTTCTTTAAGTTACAAGAAAATATAATACACGTTAGATTTCATACAATCATAACTGTGACATGACATATACACAATAAATAAAGTGAGATCACAACACAAGAGAGGTATATAGTAAACTTTGAGATCACATTGACATGACATAATACATCCATTTCATATATAATCTGGAAAACATACATGACCGGTTTGGTTACAAAATGATCACTACCATTAGGTTACAAGATGAAAATAAAACCTAGAGCCCTACTAGCCAGGAGTTACCCATAATACTTAGTAGGCTATACAAAATAGATAATCACATGGTACAATCTAAGAAGAACTGTCAGCATCCTCTGGTGCAACATCTCTAGTGCGATGAAACTCTTTGAAGTGGTCATGCTCGTGCTGAATGTGCTGAGTCAGCCTATCACTGTCCTCGATCCTCTGTCTCTGTTGTAAATCTGAGTCTGTAACGCTCTCACCTGAGTCGGTGTCTTTAGAATCTGTATCTGTTGTCTGTGGTCAGCTGCCAGCAACTCTACATTCTCAATCTGGAGTGCTGAGACCATAGTTCGTAATGTTATAGCCTCAGAACGTGCCCTATGGCTGGCATCCATAGACTTTGCCCATGCCTCTCGGGAAACCCTAGCCTCTCTCTCAACAAGTAAAGCAGTGTTGTCATGGTAGTGCCTATCTCTGCGTAGCATGTTGAGCTGACCGGTTATCAAAGATTGATCACTCTATGCATCGTCAAGCCTCACATAAATCTCATATGTATCTTGCCTGACATTAGTAACAAAATTTGTCACCCTCTGACTCAACTATGCCAAAATAGTCAGTGGTATCTCCTTTGCAGCCTCAACTGGGTCGACCCAGTTGTTAGTAATCCTGTAACCTACCTCTCTATCTGGGTCACATCTAATCTCAGCATCTAGAGTGCCAAAAAACCATAATCTGCTCTAAAGCCTCCAGTAGACCTAGCAGCAGCGGCAGAAGAACTCTCCCCGACCTCAAATCTAGGACCGGGAGCAATGCACAACCTCTTCTGAGATGACAACACAGCCTTAAGAACATTCGCTTTACGGTCCGTAAAGGGTAAAGGTAAGATTAGTGGTGTTCCTGATGGTGGTGTCATTGATCAAGGTGCTAAGATGTAGGTGGATGGTGCGGTAGCTCTCATCAGAACCATAGATGCTCTGGTGCGTGGAAGTATGATAGGTGGTGGTAATAGTAGTGGTGAGGATAAAGGTAATGGTGGTGGTGATGCAGTCCTCAACCGAACCGGCCGCCCTAGTAGCCTAAAGGTGCCTCATGTAAAGATAGGCTTAGTAGTAGTGGTGATGGTATAGAATACTGAAGTGAGGTAATCCGGGGAAGTGGTGATGATAATGAAGTGAGTGGAGATGATGGTGGAGTAAGTATGGCAAGAAGTTTGTCAACCTTTGCCTCAGACGTAAATGGTATAGGTGTCTGAGCTCAGATAGACATCCTAGTAGTGGTACAAGATGCGGGTGGTGGTGGTGGTGTCGCTGCAGACTCATCAGTCTCTAATGACTCTGTCTCCTTAGCAGAGGGGACAGGGTTCACAACTAGAGAAGCAGCAGCAGTAGAGTCGGCCGGAGCTAGGTGCTCCTCCTCCTCATCCTCCTTAGAGGCCTCCTCCTCGTCCTCATCGTCAGCATCATCCCCAGACGAATCATCATCATCCCTAGACGAATCATCATCGTCATCTCCTCCGTCAGCTAGATAGTCCGTGGGGCCATCTTCTGACTCATCCTCCGGATCTGAATCTGCAATGTAGCCCGGAGATATGGCTGTGGGTGAAGCAGCAGCATAAGGCTGATCCTCAACTGCGAACCTCCTTATCGAATGGGCCAAGTACTGGGGTACTCTGGTATCCTACACGTAAACTGGAGCAGACGATGCTCTCTGGCTCCTCAGGGCCAGGCACGTAGTCCGGTAATGGTGGGTCTATCGGATGCATGGGGAGTCCATCGTATCTATATACGAAGACTCCTAGATAACCTACGTTAGACGGCTCCTCGTAATTACTCGAGATAGTTGTATAAGTAACCCCAGACGATGCTTCATCTGATGACATGATTGTATCTGTGACAACAAAGTACTTATATAACTCACAATATAGACCCTTATAATACACATAGTATATTATAACATGTATATCAATCATGATAGCATCTAGTCTAACCAACTAATGCAACAACTAGTTAGTGTATGTCCCGTGAAAAACCCCTTTGTATGATGCAATGTTTGAAAATGGTTATAGTCCAAGTAAAAACATTTGACCTGGTTCTCTATAACCTTGGCTCTAGATAACAATCTGTGACACCCCCAAATCGAGTCGCGGCAGAATATGAGTCATGGGAGCGTTACTTCATGGATCAATAGCATAAGATATTAGAACGACCTCTATATGAGTCATTTGAAAACCGATACATTGGAGTAACTGAAATTGTTTGTTACAAAAGCACAATGGCTTCATGTTCACTTGTAAATGTAAAGATTTTTAAACATAACAAATATCCTCAAAATGTAATGCTTCTAAATCTTTATGCAATGACATCTAAAATAACGACCACCAATGTATCCTTCACTTGCACCTTATTGACCTGAGAAAAACATGCTTTAAAACGTCAACATAAAGTTGGTGACTTCACAGGTTTATGTAAATATAATGTAGGACCGCAATACTTCCAAGTGTATGATAATGCAAGAGATACAAACATTACTAAATGTAATTACGTTTCCCTAAGCTCATGACACCGAAGCTCGACATGTATGAATTGCAATACCCTTTATGATGTTCTAACCTGCAACATCCCAAATTCGACATGGTATACGTTCGTTGTCCGGCAAATTGGCACAGTGAGCGCTACTCACCTGAACGGGGAGGTCAATCCCAAATAGATCTATTTATAACATTCGCGCTTACTCAGTAATTAACAGTTCATGATAATGGGCTCAGTGGGTTATCGCTACTTAGGCAAACACGTAATCATGTTAAAATGTACACTTGCGTCCAATTTGTAAAACAATGCATGTTTCTCACCCCAAAAGTTGTAAATCATTATAATCGTAAAAACATGGGGCTATGAAGTCGCCTTGAGTGAATGAGTAACAATGTAAATCACAGAATGAAATGCGTCACGTAAATGTATGAATGCAACCTAATTAATTATAGGTCGTATGAGTACTAAGTACTTTGAATAACTAATACCATATATAATTCTATATAGCTACATCACCATCTAATTGTAATTGAGAAATAATATTTATAAAGTTAAAATGTTTATAAATATTACCTTAGTAAAAATATTGTAACTCTTTATGTCCACGGTTTCGTATTAAGAAGATGTATCCAAAAATATTACATTTTTAATATTTTTAACTCACTGATGAACAGTAGTTTTTACTGTTCATGATTATTTATAAAATTTGTTTTATAAATTTAATTATCGAAATCTTTTGAAAGTCAAAACTTATTCGTTTTAATTCCGTTTTTAGTGATTCTTTCGAGCACGTCTTCGTAATTAAAAATTCTATCTAAATAAAATATTTTTCAAAAAGTTTCTGTAGTGAACAGTAATTTATTTTTATAAAAGTATTTATTATTGTAAACTTGCAAATGGTGTAACTTTTTCGTTATAGCTCGGATTTTTGAGTTATTTATATGTTTGGAATCCTCATGAGATGTAGTATTTTTATAAAATATAAAATCACTGTTTTAAAATCGAATTTAAACAGTGACATTTTATTAGTTATATATTTATTTATATAAACTTGTTTTATGTTAAATAAATCATTCTAAGTCTTTTCACATGATTAATACACTAACTTGTGTATATTTATAGTCCTCTAATATTTGTCTAATATTATGTCTAAGAATAACAAGTCCTTACATTTATTTACTTATAAACTTTAATAAATAAACTTTTTAAACAATTAATTTATATTTACTTTTATAAATTAATTCACACTTGTATAATGTATATACTTTCATTCCGATATGTTTTTAAAATCAATATAACATATGAAAAAGTATTTCAAGCCATGATCAAGAATAATAATACATTTTACATCTTAATATATTTCCTAGATGAAGATTTACATATAAACATTATATACACATAAATCATAAAATAGAAAAGTTTAAAGGTTTTTAAATGACCTTAAATGATGTATGATGAAGTGAATAAGTTCTAAACCTTAGTGTAGAAAAAAACCAAGCTCCAATACTAGAAAACCCAAATCTTCCAAGAAACCCAATCTTGACTTTCTTGATTAAAACCTTTGAATACTAACAAAGTTCTAATACACCCCTTAGAATGTCTTAGATATGATACTAGAACACTTGAATACTTGCTAGGAAAATTTGTATGGATGTTTTCTTGTGATTGAGTGTGAGTCGTGGCTTGTAAGAGCAAACGAGAGGATTGTGTGAAGTTTTAGGTTAAGAAAAATAGTATATGAGTTGTTATCTTACTAGTATGCATAGTATATAATACCAAGAACAGTCAAATGACATATTAAAGTCCAAGCCTTAGAATTCAAGGGGGCGGTTGGACAAGTAAGAGTGATACAAGAGGGCTTGTCAAGAATACTAGTTAGGTACTAGGTAATAATGAGCCCTATTTGTACAAGTACTTGTTGGTTACATTGTGTGCTCTTGGTTCCCTTTTGTGTAGGATACTGCTTGAAAATTATGGAGGGAAAGGACTAGATGTAGTCTTTGATATTATTGTGTTGAAAATCCTAGAAAACTTGAAGTTTTAAGAGTAATAGGTTTAATGTATAAGAGTATACTTGTAATGTGTAGGTTTTGGTTTGGTTCTTATAAGTATAATTTGGCTACAATGATAAATATGGGTGAAATTTTATAAAACTTTGATTAATGGGTATTTGTTGAAGCGTAGATAAATTTTGGTGGTTCCATGAATTCCTAAATGTATTTTATCGCGAAACGTAAACACTTTACGTAACCAATAAAAATAAAATATGCAAAGTTAATAATTATCCTCCAAATAATTATCTAACACTTGCTTGACGTAAACCTTAAATATTGTCGGTGCGTTCATCAAACCAAATAGTATAATTTGGAACTCGTAATGACCATACCGAGTTCTGAATGTCGTCTTCAGAATATCTTCTTCATGTACTCGAAGCTAATGATAACCCGATCGCAAGTCTATCTTAGAATAAACATTGGATCCTTGTAGGTTATCAAATAAATCGTCAATCCTTGGGAGTGGATAACGATTATTCACCGTCAGCTTGTTTAATTCCCGATAGTCGGTGCACATTCAAAATAATTTGTCCTTTTTTTTGACAAACAAGACCGGAGCTCCCCAAGGTGAGGAACTGGGTCTTTGATGTTCTGTCGTGTAGGGTTAATTATTTGATTATCAAGTTTTAAATTTATATTTACCCGACAAACCTAAAACAACACTTTAACGAGCAATGTACCCGGTCAAGATGGAGTTTCGCGATAAGTAAGGTGTCGAACACTAAGAGTGAAACACTAATCCTATATTCTATCAGTATTTTAACTAGTTCTAATTAGTCTATGTTAATTCTAATTACTGGTTAAACCTATGTTATATACGTTGTCTAATGATATGGGGGGTTTTCAGCCTGAGAGACTGGCACAGATTCGGTGGTGACAAATATCAACTCAATACACAATAAACACAAAAGAAGAAAATCAAAAGATAGGAAAGCAATACAAGCCAAATGATAGAAAACTGTATTAGCCATAATAAATCTAGTTCAATGTTGGTTTGTTTGTTTTAGTGCAATGATTTACTTATCTCGAAGCGACATATCATTCTTAAGACTTAGGCAAGACATCATCCTAAGACCTAGACACGATTAATCTTGTCACAATTAACGCATCCGCATAAAGCAACCTTTAGTTTAATTATAATCTATCTTAAGGAATCAAGCAGTGGTGATCCTGTCAAAACCCTAGCCCATCGGGACTTTACCCACTTATTGTTTGACGGTGTTTTATATACTGGTAGTCTATTATTTAAGTCTTTACCAATTAATTAAGAACATACTTGTTGAAACATATACGGGTCACCTACCGGTCTAATTAAGCTCATAATTAAAAGGTAAAGATAGAACGTTATTTGTGATCCTATTGGTCCAGTAATATAAAACACGATATGGAGAGCTATCCCAGTATCTAGATTACTTTTTAGGTATCACTAGACCCAGTTGAATGATAGGTCGCATATTCAAACACATAAACAAGTATAAGGTAATAAACATAATTAAACAATCAACGATTAATTAAGAAATCAATTTTAAAACAAACCAAACATTAAACTTTCATTAAGATTGCTAATACCCGAGGGTATTAGCCCACAACCATTGTAATTATACAAGCGTAATCAAACAATTGAAATTGAACGATTAAGAGAGTAAAAATTACACGATGTCTTTTATGGATTCGTGATCAATGCTTGAACCTGGTGGCTGATCTTCTCTTCTAAAATTCGTCTTCAATGAGTATGGTATAAAGAATATGATATTGCACCCTGAAAACTCCACACTGAAAAACTCGTTTTTGTGTCTTCTATTTATAGTGTATAAAAAAGACTCGATATATGCCCATTAACTCTAGCAGGTCGATACGGGTATTGGGCGGATTTCCTTGTAATGCTAATTTTTAGTGCGCGCTACTTTTCAATTCAATCTGTGATATCATTCCATTTACTGATTTACTGTATCTTGATAGTTATCTTTATTGGTTATGGCGTAGGTTAGACAGCATGGGCTTACGCGTATTGAGAAATTTGGTCAATCGCGTTTTCTTGTGAAGTCTTGGCGCTGATACGCCGTATCTCTTTAGTTGGATACAGCGTATTGGTGAAATTTCAGCCATCTTCAAATATCATCGTTTTAGCTCCAATTTATGCGCCTTTTAGCTTGTCTTCACAAAACACTCATGAATTACTGCATTTATCAACTTTAAAGCAATTAAGTACCAAATAATACAATAATTATATAAAAATGGGCAAAACAGATGGGATAAATGATATAATAAAGTGACGTTATTTGATGTCATCAGGCTCAGTGGGTTATCACTACTTAGGCAAACACGTAATCATGTTAAAATGTACACTTGCGTCCAATTTGTAAAATAATGCATGTTTCTCACCCCAAAAGTTATAAATCATTGTAATCGTAAAAACATGAGGCTATGAACTCACCTCAAGTGAATGAACGGATAGCGAATATCAAATAAGTGAAAACGTCACGCGAATGTCCGAATGCAACCTAAGTAATTATAGGTCGAATGAGTCTAATGTACTTTATGTAAATACCACATCACAAGTTATAATGTTACACCACCAACTAATACTTTTTGTTAAAAACACTTGATTTAACGTTTTTATTATTTGTATAATGTTATCGTATAAGTAGTTCAATTGTCTTGTAAAATAATATTTATAAAGTTAAAACTCGTATAAATATTATATAAGTGATTCTAAAATGTTTCATGAAATTTTTATTAAAAACAAACCAACACTATTCATGTAAGGAAATAGTGCACAAGTATGAAAATAGTGCGTATCTTTCTCGTTTTAACTCCGTTTTATATGTTCTTTATGTCCACGGTTTCGTATTAAGAAAATCTATCAAAATATTATATTTATAATATTTTTGTTACAAATGAACAGTAACTTCTTACTGTTTATAAATTTTATAAAACTATTTTTATATATTTAATTATCGTAATCTCATAAAAGTCATAACTTACTCATTTTAATTCCCTTTTTAGTGATTCTTTCGAGCACGTCTTCGTAATTAAAAGTTCTATCTAAATAAAATAATTTCCAAAAAGTTTCTATAATGAACAATAATTTATTTTTATAAAATTATTTTTATAAAAGTATTTATTATTGTAAACTTGTAAATGGCGTAACTTCTTCGTTATAGCTCGGATTTTCGAGTTCTTTATATGCTTACGATCCCCATGACATGTAGTATTATAATAAAACATAAATAAATGTTTTATTTTTCGAATTAAAACAAAATGTTTTAAGTTTTTAAATAAAAAGTGTTTAAACTTATTTTTACAAACTGTTTGGCATAAATGTATTACTACAAGTCCTCTAGCATATTTTATATCACAAATCTTATATATTTGAAGTCCTTTAGTCCATCATTTGTCCAAGTAATGTGTCCATGATAATCTCTATACATATATATAACTTTGTATTTTAAGCATTATTTCAATACAATAATACATAGGTTTAAATATCATATATCTACATTTTATTTTGTAACTCATGAAAACATAAACCTAGGTGGTGATTAACAAAATAACTAGTATGCACAACATGAAAGTAAAGTATTGAAAAGATTAAGGTTTAGAAGACCTTAGGCAAGAGTAGAATGATGAAGATCACAATATCAATTCTAAAAATCAAAACCCAAATTGAAACCCTAATGAGAAAACCCTAACTTTAATCTTGATTAAACCGTGCTAGAATGATTACCCAAGCTTCCAAAATACTTCCAAACACCTTAGATAATACCCTTGATTACTTAAATGCTTTCTAGAAAGAAAAATTATGAATCGTTCTTGGTTTTTGAGGGTGATCCGTGGGTAGGAGAGAAAGAAGGAGAATGGTTTGTGTTTTTGCTAGTAAATGAAAGTGAATGAATGAATACTAGTGGTAATCTCCTTATATATGCACAAAGGTAGTCAAAGTTACTATTAGGAAAGTCCAAGTATAAGATATTAGTGAGCTAGGGGGACGGTTACACAAGGAGGAAAACAAGGAACATGTTGGTTTGAACTAGCTACAAGTGTACTAGTGATAAGAAGTCTTAGAAAAGATTTTGTGTGCTATGTTCCTTGTGGTTGCCGTGATTTAGGGGGAGAAAAGAAATCCAAAAATTGCTTTGATATTTTTAGGAGAAGTATACTAGTATTACTTGTAGTTTAGGAAGTATAGATAGGTATAGGTGCTTCCGGGTATGCCTAAATGTATTTAATTGCGAAACATAAACGTGTTACGTAACCAATAAAAATAAAATATAAAAAGTTGATTATTACTTTCGTAAAAATAATATAATGCTTGCTTGACGTAAACTTTTATTTGTTTGGTGCCCGTTTACGTTGAATGATGATTTTTAGTTTACGCGATTTAACTAAATGATAAAAATTAAAAGCAACCGCGTAAAACTCTAAAAATAATTAATGAGAATTATTGAGTCATAAAATGACCTAAAAATACAAATTTTTACAGTCTTCCCCCGTTAAGGGAGCCTTGTTCGCAAGGCTCAAGATGCGGCACTTGTCGAGGGTGCGGTTTTTGTGAAGAGGTGTGGATACTTCTTCCGAAATTGATCTTCACGTTCCCATGTGAACTCAGGACCCCTCCTAGAGTTTCACCGAACCTTGACAATTGGGATACGGATTTGCTTCAACCGTTTGACTTCTCGATCCATGATTTCTACGGGTTCCTCCAAAAAATGGAGCTTATCATCGATATGAATTCCATCCAACAAAACGGCTAATGGTTCGTCGGAATAACACTTCTTTAAGTTGGATACATGAAACGTATTGTGAACCCTGCTCAACTCTTGAGGAAGCTCAAGCTTGTAAGCAATAGATCTAACCTTTTCTAACACCTTGAATGGTCTAACATACTTGGGGTTTAACTTCGCCTGTTTGCCAAAACGTACGACCCCTTTCCAAGGTGAAACCTTAAGCATAACTCTATCTCTAACTTGAAATTCCATAGGCTTACCCTTCAAATCAGCGTAACTCTTTTGTCGATCACGAGCGGCTTGAATCCTTTATTTGATCTGGATGATTTTCTCGGTTGTCTCTTGAACTATTTCTGGACTGGTGAGTTGAACTTCTCCAACCTCGGCCCAACAAACAGGTGAACGACACTTTTGATCGTAAAGGGATTCAAATGGTGCAGCCTTGATGCTAACGTGATAACTATTGTTATATGAAAAATTATCTAATAGCAAATGTTTAACCCAACCCTTTCCAAAGTCGATCACACAAGCATGTAGCATATCCTTAAGAGTTTGAATAGTGCTCTCGATTTGTCCGTCGGTCTCTGGATGATATGCAGTACTCATAGCCAATGTAGTACCCAAAGCCTTCTGAAGTGACCTCCAGAAATTTGATGCGAATCTACCGTCACGGTAAAAAATGATTGAGACGGGTATTCCATGCCTCGTGACTACCTCCTTTAGGTACATTCTCGCTAATTTCTCCATAGGATCAGTTTTCCTCATGGGTAAGAAGAGTGCAGACTTAGTGGGTCGGTTAACAATCACCCAGATGGTGTCATAACCTTGTGACGACTTAAGAAGCTTTGTGACAAAATCCATAATGATATTATCCCACTTCCATTGAGGTATCTCGGGTTGCACCAACAAACCCGATGACCTTTGGTGTTCAGCCTTGACCTTAGCACATGTCAAACATTTGTGAACATGGGTGGCGATGTCGGCCTTCATATTGGGCCACCAATATAGCTTCCGCATGTCCTGATACATCTTGTCAGAACCCGAATAGACAGAGTATTTTGACTTGTGGGACTCGTGCATGATCACAGTCCTTAAATCACCATAACATGGTAACTAACTCCTGCCATTTAAGCATAGAGTTCTGTCGGCGCGAGGTTTCGGAACTTTCTTTCTGGTATATCTTCTTAATCATACCTCCTACATCTTCCTTTTTAAAGTTCTCTAGTTCTGTGCTTCTATTTGAGCTTCAATTTTTTTTGGGAGATTCAAACCAATAGGCATAACTAAGGCTCGAACCCGTAATGGCTTATTCCATTCTTTACGGCTTAAGGCATCGGCCACTACGTTTGCTTTCCCCGGGTGATAATGTATTTCACAATCGTAATCGTTGAGCAGCCCTAATCAACGATGTTGCCTCATGTTTAGCTCCTTTTGATCAAGAATGTGTTGTAAACTCTTGTGATATGTGAACACCGTACACTTGGTTCCGTACAAATAGTGTCTCCAAATTTTTAGAGCAAACAATACCGATCCAAGTTCCAAATCATAAGTCGTATAATTTTTCTCATGAATTATTAATTGGCGTGATGCATAAGCAATTTATTTCTCCCTTTGCATTAATAGAAAACCAAATCCTTTTGCTTTATTAACTGGAAGGCGGCTTCCTCCTTGTCACCCCAATCAAACATAACTCCTTTCTGAGTAAGCTTGGTCATTGACTTGGCGATCTTCAAAAATTCGTCAATGAATATTCAGTAATACCCAACAAGACCTAAAAATCGACGAGATGCCCAATCTTTTATGGATTCGATCTTGGCGGGATCCACGTGAATGAATTGACTATCAATCACGTGGTCGAGAAATTATACCTTGGGAATCTAAAATTCACATTTAGAGAATTTAGCATACAATTCCTCTTTCTTAAGCAATTCCAGAATTGTCTTAAGATGTTCTTCATGTTCCTTCTTGTTCTTTGAATAGATAAGGATATCGTCAATAAAGACAATTACAAACTTATCCAAATATGGCTTGCACACTCGATTCATGAGATCCATAAATACCGCCGGTGTGTTTGTCAAACCAAATGGCATAACTTGGAACTCGTAATGACCATACCGAGTTCTGAATTCCGTCTTCGGAATATCTTCTTTACGTACTATAAGCTGGTGATAACCTGATCGCAAGTCTATCTTAGAATAAACACTGGATCCTTGTAGTTGATCAAGTAAATCATCGATCCTTGGGAGTTGGTATGTGCTTAAATACACATACCTTTTACCTTTAAAAACGAGCTAAAATAACCAAAAACGGATTTAAAATGCCAAATATACACTTGTTTTGCTAATTGTGTTGTGCAGGAACGGATAACTAAGAAAAGGACGAAAAACAAAGCCAAAACGACAAAA
>BQNB010108257.1:0-22992 GCA_026074375.1 Tanacetum coccineum
AGTGTCAAATAGAGGAGTTACTACCCCAGAATATCCCTTGGAGACCCTTTTCATGTTGTTGAATAGTTTGTGTGTAAGGGTAAGAGTGGAATAGATAGTCTTGTGAGGCAAAAGAAGCCTTTTATGTTTGTTCAAAAAGATTTGAATGAACCTTGGATACATCAAAAACTTGTGTTGACTATCTGTATTCTTAACCATGGCATCAAAGAGAAATTTAGAGAAGTTGTTTGGAATTATTGTAAACAGACTTAAGTCTGGTAGAGTTAAGTCTGGTAGACATAGTTAAGTCTGCCAGTACTAAGTTAAGTCTGGCAGTACTATAGTTAGAACTGGCCTTGTTTAGTTAAGTCTGTTTATGTAACAAAATAGTTATAATAGTTATCTTAGAGATATCTTAGGAAAGGATATGCATTATCCTTTCACACGTTTGTAAAGGCCGTTAGGGTTTCCTTGGTGTATAAAAGGAACCTTACGGCATAGTGTTTTAGGTATCCAAACCTAATAGAAATCAATAGCAATATATGAAGTTAGTTTTACAATTTTTCTTCTTAGTACATATGTTAAGATTCCACATTAGCACATAGTATTCATAGTCATTGTCTCTCTTATAGTTGATTTGGATTTATTCAAGTTAGCTATTGGCTTACAAAAGGCTAATCAGATCCAAGACTTTAGACCAACAAGTGGTATCAGAGCAGGTTGCTCATGATATCTAGGATCTACAAGGTTTTTGAAGAAACCCTAAAACCTTAATTTTTCAAGAAATTGATTTTCGGTTAAATTTTTCAAGGGTTTTTGAAGTTTAAATTGATATAACAAAATTTATAATCGTCATCTCTACCTTAATTGGTATGCAATATAATTATAAAATCATTGTTACTATTAAGGGGTTTCTTTGTATCGACTTCGGTTTTCCTTTTTAATGAATTATCAAATTCGGTAATATAAGGGTTTTAAATAAACCCTAATTCGGTAAAAGGAAAAAGTTACGATTAAAGATTCGGTTGATGTAAAGATGATTGATGCTCACTCGATCTTGATTCATTGATTTTGTGGTTACAAGGTAGACTGGTGATGAACTTTTAGTCGTATTGTGGTGTCAAAAACCCTAATATGATTTGTATTGATTTTTGGTTCAGTTAGGGTTTCAATATGATACTTATTCTGATCATTGTTGCTGCTAATTTTTAAAATCATGTACAAGAGATGGAGTCAAAAAGATTTGCTATAAAAGGAAAAGATACGGACGAGTGAAAGATATGCATCATAAAGTTGTTATTTGAGAAACATATCTTGGTATTTAATATTTTGACCTTGTTCACGATGGGTACATGGTTATATACAGGTTGTTCAATGACAAATAGATCTTTTTAATGAATGAAAAGATCTTCTATAAAGAAAGAAGATTCGGTTATAAAGTAAATGATATGGCAGCTTGCAAAGATAAGAGGAGATTCGCAATATGATGGCAGTTATTATCAATAGTGGCTTTTATTCTGGGTATAGATTTAATATTGCTCAACATAGGTTCAAAAGCAAGATATTATTAATATTGTTGGGTCGTTGGGCTTAAAAGGTTTATACTATTTGAGCTTCATAGATTACAACTGTTTGGGCTTATAAGAAAACTGTATGAAAAAGTATTGTAATGTTCATGCACATGATGAGAAGTACATCACATAAAGTCTATACAGGTTGACAAAGTGGGTATATTATTATGATGGTACGGTTCACGCGAAGGTATTGTTGGGTTTCACATGTGATTACGAAGACGATTGATTATCACTTACTTGATGTTGTAGTTGGGTTTCACAGGTGCGTGTCTTATCATATCTTAAAGTCATGTTTATAGCAGGACATTGACTTTAAAGATAACTTATTTGTGCTTACAATGGTGTGACGAAGACTTGTCAAAATCTAGCAAAGGTGTGTGATTTTTCTTATGGTGCTCAATGCTCACATTTGCTATCACTTAGTATGTGTCTCATATTTTATCAAGATCAAGGAGCTGGAAAGAAAGAGCAGAATCAGAACTGTTTGCTGACTATGGATGATGGTGTTGTCAATTGGGGAGAACATACAGTAGAGGAAGAAGAGACAAATCATGCACTCATGGCAATCAGCTCAAATAATGAGGTATCATTATGTTCTAAAACTTGCATTGATTCATATAATAAGCTTAAAACACTATGTGATGAACAAATGAATCAGTTAGGTGAACAAGAAGCAAAGATACTCGTCTATACTCTAGCTGTTAAGAAATTAGAAGCTCAAGTTGTTACTTTTCAAAAGCAGCAATTATCTCTAAATGAACAGCTTACATTTCAGGCAAATGAAATATATGCAAAAGATGAAAAGCTTAAAAAATATAGGAGAATAGGAATGAAAGCTGTAAAAGAAAAGGAACAATTGCAGAAAATAGTAGATTCATGGAAAAATTCTTCTAAAAACCTTTGGAAATTAGTTGATTCAGGTATGACTTCAAATAGTAAAGTTGGCTTAGGATATGAAATACAATCAAACAATGAGGTTTTAAGCTATGAGGAAGAAATGAATCGTACTGTGTTTAAGTGTACAGAAGAAGATTTTCTTAACAAACCTTTATACATTAGATTTTCAAAGACTGATAATTTCAAAGGAGTTCTACATCCATTAACTAGGGACTATACTCCTAAACCACAAGAGAAAATTGATGATTCTTTGTATGTTTATGGTAAAAAGGGACCTGAAAAGCCTGAAACTAGTGTCTCAGATGACAAATTCAGTGAGAATTCTGTTATATCTAGTGAAGAAGTCATGTCTAAACCAAAACCAAAAGAAGCTGAACCTAGTTGTGTAACACACGTAAAAACTCCTAGGAAACTAATGAAAAATCAAGGGACACCTAAAGTTAAAGGAAATAATTGGAATGAAATGATGGAAAGAGAACTAGGAAAAGGTTACTCTTTCATCAAGAAAAATTGTTTTGTTTGTGGAAGCCTAAGTCACTTGATCAGAGATTGTGACTTTTATGAAAAGAAAATGGTAAGAGAGGTTGAGCTCAAGAAACAAAGGGTTTTTAATACTAGTAACGTGGTGGCAAAACCAGTATGGAACAATGCAAACAGGGTTAATCGTGCTAATCACTTTATACCTTGACCAGTACAACTTAATGCTGTTAGGTCTAATGTTAATATTGGTAGGGCAAATGTTAATACTGTTAGGGCAAATGTTAATTCTATTAGGCAAAATGTTAATTCTGTCAGGACTAATATTAAATCAGTACAACTGAATGCTGGCAGGCCAAACATTAATTCTGTTAGGCCTAATATTAATACTGGTAGGACAAATGTTAATTCTGTTAGGCCTAATATTAATACTGGTAGGACAAATGTTAATTCTGTTAGGCCTAGAGTTATAAGGGGTCGTTCTAATGTTATTACTGTTCAGATCTAGACAGCTTAAGTACCTACCAGGACATTAAACAGTTTTAGTCCTGTATGAACCCACGCGTGAATAGTTTAATCAAAGAAGTCATTTTTTCAAAAATCTCATTCACCTGTGAGAAGACCCATTGATAGAAATACAGCAAATAAAATGACTTTATTCTCATGTTTGTAAAGGGAAACTTGGGGCCACTGTTGCTTTAGGACCTCAGAAGGGTTTAATTGAGGAGACACAAGGACAAACTCCAATTATAATAGTGGATCAATTTTGTTAGAACTGTAATGTTAATTAAAAGGACCACAAGGCAGACCCAAGCTGAAAGGCTTGTGGTCTAGAGTATCTAATTCTCTTTTTCTGTGTAGGATCATCCACTCAAGAAACATGGAGGACAGAGGTATATTAATAGTGGGATCGTTAAGGGCACATGTACTGGTAAACAAGGATCACTTGATGGATTTTAAAGAATACCAAAGGGAGGATCTATTACCCTTATGGACTATCGGTAGCATAGGATTCCTTCATTAGTAAAAGGCATTGATAAGAGTTGGTAATTTTGATTTGTAGTGGTGTCTTTTGTACATAACGAACTTAGGGACATTTTCATCTTTTCTCAATATATAAAATTTGTGATTAAGAAGACAAGGTTCTTTTGTACTTAGAATGAATGTCTTGATGTGTCTACTCCTGACTTAAGATGCCTGAGAAAATCGATACTTCTTAAAGGTCACTAGGCAAACAATATGTTCAGTTTTGATATGCAGACACTTGTCTCTTAAAAGATTATGCTTGTTTGATTTGCAAAAGCCAAATTTGATGAATCTAAAATTGTTGTCACACGGTGGTTAGAGTTCATATATTAAAATCATTTAAACACAATTAAACAAACTTCGTCTAAGGGGAAACCTTGTAAGAGGTCTACCTTCCTAAGGTTTTCACTAATAATGACCATACATGTGATTGCCTGCCAAAAAGGTTAGCAACTCAATAGCGCCCTCCTGTAAGGTATCTTTTTGGGCCTACTTTCGGTAAAGGTATTAATCTGCAAGTTATTACCCTTGTATTTACTGGATGAAATATACAAGATTTAGTTGGGTCATTCTTTTTGGCTGCTAAGGATGATACTAGTGGCATCAGTAAGAACTTCATTAGACAAATGAAAACCAGACTTAATCACATGGTTTAAATCTTCTTTAGATCAGATAATGGCTCTAAATTTTAGAAATTGGGTTTTGCTTTAAACTTTCATGTGGGGATCAATGGATTAAAACAAGAGTATGCACATGCCAGACTCTTACAGCAGAAGGGTAGTATGCTTAAGAACATGACACATGTCCCTGTTTGAGGCTGCCTAGAACTTGTTGCAGATCAATTTTACCAATACTTTTTTAGGCAGAAGCAGTTAGTCTACTTGCTATATATTAATAGGGAAGAGTGATAAACTCAAACAAATCCTTATGAGCTTTTGTTTTGTTTATAACCAATAATTAGCTATTAAAGACCTTTTGGTGCATGTTATCCATTTTAGATACTCTAACTGTGCTTGGAAGTTTGATTGGAAAGTGTGTGCTGAGGTTTCTTAGTTGGTTATCACTAAATAGCAAAACCTTTAGGGTATATAATTTAGTTACCAAAAGGTAGAAGTAAATCATTGCCATGTAAAAATTTCTTGAAGAAAAACCTATTATGAAAGGAGTAGGTTATGATGGACTGTTTGTTATTATTAATCTTACTGATTCTATGAATTATATTCATGTGTCTTTGACAAATCAATCTAACCCACATGCAGGTACTTCAGAGGTAACTAACAGTGCAGGTACTCTACAAACTCCTAATGCAAATGCTTCTGAGGAAGCAGATGAGGATGCGGAGCTTATTGTTGTGCCTACAGCAATCAAGCATTCTGCAGCAAAAGTTAGACCAAGGACGTCTTCTACTAATTCCAAAAGGGAAAAGTAGAAAGTTTTGACAGAACTGCGACAAAACCTTTAAACACATAGAGAAGAAGCTTTTTTCTACTGGCATTCAGAAAAGATACTCCTGAAATTCTGGTTTTAGTAAGAGATTGGATCATTTGCTCTAAGATTTAAAGGAGAGTAACATATGACAAAGCTAGAAGTACTAACTCGGTTATTCCGGTAGTGAACCAGCTCTAATAAACCTGTCTAATCAAGATGATTCAGATCTATGCCAGAGCTCACAATCTTTAACAAGCTCTGAAAAGGATTTTTGATTGATAAAGTCTTCTGATGAAGAAGGGTGTATGGTCCATGATTTCAAAACTTACAATTAGAAGTAGCTGTTAGTCCTATTCATACTCTTAGGATTCATCAACATTCACCACAAAGGCCAAATTACCTTGGCGATTCCTAAGTCATACTATAAAAACTAGAAGAGAACGTGAGCAAACTTCAAGAGATGGACTTGTAAGTATATTCAAAAGCAAGCCAAAAGGAACAATCACAGATCAACAGCTATTGTTTGTTTGCCTAGGCTGCTTCATTAACTTAGAGGAACCTAAAAAGATTTTTGAAGCTCTAAAAGATGACAGTTGGGTTTGAAAGCTAGGCACGAGGAGTTGTTACAGTTTTATGGCTTCAACAGGTATGGATTTCTTGTGATGATTACCTCGATGGAGCAAAGGTGATTCGGACAAAATGGGTATATAGAAACAAAAGGGATGAAAGAGGAGTAGTTGTCAGAAATAAGGCTAGATTAGTAGCCCAAGGTCATAGACATGAGGAGGGTATTGACTATGATGAGGTTTTTGCTATTATGGCAAGAATAGAAGCTATTAGGTTATTTTTAGCCTTTGCCTTATTTATAGGGTTCATAGTATACCAAATGGATGTCAAAAGTGCATTTTTGTATGGCACTATAGATGAAGAGGTGTATGTTTCTCAACCTCTTGGTTTTGTTGTTCAGATCATCCTAAGAAGGTTATCAGTTGTCAAAGCTTTATATGGATTCATTAAGCCTAGAGCTGGCGTATGCTACTTATCAACATTTCTAGAGGAGCATGGGATACATAAAGGGTAGCCATTTGACATGACGTTTATTTACGTGAGAAAGACAAGAAGATATCATGCTGTTTTCAAGTGTATGTAGATTGATATCATCGTTGGCTTACTTGAAAGTCTTAGTGTAGACGAATTGAGGCATTGATGAAAGGTAGATTCAAAAGAGTCTCGATGGGGTGAAACCTCATCTTCTTCTTGGTTTGAGGTCAAAACAAATGTAGATGGAATTTTCATTTCTTAGACGCAGTTTGTTGCAGACTTGCTGTAAAAGGGGGGTTTTGACTTGCTAGTGTGAAATCTACAATACCCTATGGAGAACCAAGATGGTATTGAAAAAGATGGGAAGCTGATGATGTGGAATGTACACTTTTACAGATTCCATGATAGGTTCTCTAATGTATTTAATGCCTCTAGGCCTGATATATTTGTTTGTGTATGCTGTATGTGTTTGTTTTCTCGTTTTGTAGGTCACTCCTAAGGACTTCTCACCTAAATGTTATGAAGAGAATCTTTACGTTCCTTTAGGGAAAACGTAATTTGGCTTATGGTATCATAGAGTTTTCATCTTTTGTCTGGAAGCTTTCTAATACAATGTCTATTGTAGGGCAAATCTTGACAGGAAATCCATATCTAGTGGTTGGTCAATTTTTTGATAGTAGATTTATTTTCTTGGCAATGCAAAGAAAACAAACCATAGTGGCTACCTCTACAACAGAAGCTGAATATGTAGCTGCTGCAAGGCTATGGACAAGTGTTTGTAGATTCAGAATCAAATGTTGGACTATGGTTTCAATTTTAATGGAATACCAAAAATCCACATGATATGAAAAGCACAATTATGCATTTCGTGAAGAGTCTGGTGTATCATTCCAAGACAAAGCACATAGAGATTCAGACCACCACTTTATACGAGATTTTTTCTTATGAAAAAGATAAGTCATTCGGGTGGAGAAATTCACACAGACAGACTTCATTAGACTGAACTATTGACCAACAAAAGCTTTTGCATGGACCACAGGTTATTATTTCTTAGTGGGTTTATATTGGTAGATAAATCCATAGCTACATTTAAGGGGATGATTAAATGTATAGTTTGTAACCTAGTAATACTAGTTAGTAGAATTAATTATGATAGGTTATCTTATTTTTAGTAGTTATTAAAATATATAGATCTAGAAAATAGTGTTTTCGATATAGTTTGTATATATTTTATGTGTGCGCTTACGTTTTAGGTTTATTATACATTGATAGCATGAAGGTTTGGAGATGACTGAGTTGTGAAAAAGTTAATTCTGGTATTGTCAATATTAATTCTGGTAGTTTACTAGTTAATCCTGGTAAGCTTATTGTTAGTTCTGATGTAACACCCCCAAAATAGGTCGCAGCGGAAATTGGGTTGGAGAGTGTTACTTCATAGATCAATAGCACGAGATATGAGAACGACCTCTATATGAGTCGTTTAAAATTGATAATTGGATTAAATTGATTGTTTGTTACAATAGTCGAAGGCTAATAGTTCATCCATGAAAGTAAAGATTTTAAGACATAACAAATATTCCCAAATGTAATGCATCCATATCTTTTATAGTAATGACTCCAAATGATGAACCCCATGTTCCTTGTTTCTCGTACCTTATTGTACCTGAGAAAAACAGCTTTAAAATGTTCAACATAAAGTTGGTCGAATTCACAGGTTTAGTTAATGTATAAAATAGGACCACCAAGATTTCCAATGTAATGACATGTAACACATACAATATTTAAAAGTAATTACGAAATTTTGCACTAGCTCATGACCCGAAGGTCGACATATATGTATGCAATTTAATGCACTAAATGTGCCCATGTAGTTGTTCAACTGCAAAATCAAATTGTTCCAACAGTTATACGTTCGTTGTTTCAGTACTTCGAAACTGATGAGGTCTACTCACCCGAAAGGTGATGTCAAATCCCAAATAGATCTATTCATAACATTCGCGTCGCTAACTAGCATTGACGTTCAGATAGTGGCAATGTGGGTTTCGCCTTACTTAGGCCAACCGGTAATATGTTTAAAAGAGTTACTTGGTCCAAATGTAAATAATAAGATGGATGTTTCTACCCCAAGATTTGTAAAAACAATGTAATTGTATAAAAGCGGAGGCTATGAATCACCGTAAGTGAATGATTGATTATCTAAATCCAATAAAGTGAATCATCTCTTCGGCATCGAATGAACCTAATTAGGTATAGGTCGTCTTGAGTATTATGTATTTATATATTAAAACTCACAATGTTATATTGACACACCACCACTATTAGTTTTTATTAAATCTTGAAAAGTTAGATTATTAATTAACTTGTTAATTTGTTAATTAATAGTATCTGTACTTAGTGTACACCTGTAAAGAAATATGATTTTTATCTTACTACTGCATCATTTGTAAAAATGTATGATTTTAATATGTATTTCATTATTAAATTTAATTGTTTTATAAAAGGAATGTATAAAATATAAAAAGTAATACGGCGATTTTTAAAACTCTCATTATCTTATCGTTTCATGACTCGTTTTATAGTTTTCTTTATGTCCATGTCTTCGTATTTAAAATAATTTATCAAAACATCATATTTATAAAATTTTAAACTTGATGAACTGTAACTTTTTCTTGTTCCATTACAGTTTATAAAAACTATTTTTACTTATAGAATTATTTATACGTGATTTTTGTTTAAATCATAACTCGATTAATTTTAATTACGTTTCTCGAGTTCCTTATATCCTGGTTTTGTATATTAAGATAATTTATCAATATCATATTATTAAGATTAAACCCTGTTTGAACAGTATTATTTACTATTCATAAACAGTTTTTATTATATATTTAATTTTAAAACTTGTAAAATACGTAACTTGTTCGTTATAATATTATATTCCATTTTGCCGAGTTTTTTTTATGTCCGTGGTTCGTATTAATGGAAAATTTATCAAAATTATTTATTTATAAGATTTAAAAACCCCTGAATGAACTGTAGTTTTTACTTTTCATAACAGTTTATAATAATTGTTTTTATAGAATTAATATATAACTTGTAAAATCCGTAACTTGTTCGTTATAATTCCGTTTTCGAGTTTTATGTCCGTGTGTTTTCGGATAAGGAATTTTATCAAATATTATATTTATGAATTTCTTACCTCTGAGATGAACAGTAACTTTACTGTTATTAAGTTTATAAAATTGTTTTTTATTAAGTTAATTATATTATAACTTGTAAAATCCGTAATTGTTCCGTTTATAATTCGTTTTTCGAGTTCCTTACTTGCTCCGATCTTGTTAAAGAGTACTATTTTTATAAAATATCAAACATATGGTTTATGGTTCGAATCCAACAGTAGGTATTAAAATAAAATTAGGGTTTTCAATTAATAAAGTTAGTTTGTATTCATTTTTGCTTAAAGACCTTGCACCATAATTTCACCAAGTGTTGTACCGTATATCTTACAAGTATTAAGTCCTCTAAATGTTCATGTCACTTGTTCATATGAAATCCTGAAAACACTGTATATTAACGTTAAAAATGAATCTAGGTGGTAATGTATACTTAACAACATGTATGTACACAATAGAAATGAATGAATGAACATCGGATTCTTTAAATGGACCTTTTAGAGACAAGTAGGATGATGAACAAAAGTGTAAACCCTAACCAAGCATTCAAAATCAAACCCTTAATCAAGAAACCTAATATGTTTTCTTGATTATTCTTGTCTAAGCACGAATCCAAAGCTTGTTAACACTTTGAGTAACATTAGTAACATTTGGTATGATACACTTGAATACTTGGAATGCCTTGGATGAAAAATTAAAATGAAACCCTAGCACAATAAGGGTATGCCATGGGTTTTGGATCAAAAGGAGAGAGTTCTTGCTTTGATTTGCTTGTAGGAAGTGTAAGAGTATAATTATGGACCTAGGGCTTTCCTTTTATAGTGCAAGAAAACCCTAAACAAGCTCAAATGAAACCATGGGAGTGTAAGTGGTTTAAGTACAAGGTCAAAAGACCTCTCATTCCCTAGGCAAGATCATGGCTAAAATGGGGGGGGGGAGTACAAGTGACAAGCCAATCTTTAGTAACTTGGGTCCAAAGTACAATAGTGTAAGATATAACATGTGTAGAAAAGGAATTAGTGAAAGTTTTGTATTTATTTCTTATGTATAAGCTTAGGTCCGGTTTATAAGAGATATAAGTAAGCAAAATAAATAAATTTTGAGTATTGGGTATAAATGTGGGTATTTGTTTGAGTGTAGATGGGTAAAGGTGCTTCCGGGTACGACCGAATGTAATTTTTGCGAAAACACTAGCGTTTTACGTAACAACAATAATATAATTATGGAAAAGTTATAAATTATACTCCTAATAATCATTAGTACACTTGGCTTGATATAAACTTTAATTTGATTTGATGTCCGTTACATTGAACGTTGATTTTAGTTTAGCGATTAAGATAAGTTAATAATTAAAAGCAGACGGTGGTATAATAAGTTTAAAACTCTAAAAATAAAAATAATGGAATTTATTTTTTTTTTTTTTAAAAAAAAGTTGTTAAAAAAAAAAAAATATAACCTATAAAATGAGAAATGTTACGCAAGTTCTCCACCCGCTAGGAGAGCCTTGTACCAAGGCACAAGATGCAACATTTTGTGAGGGTGCGTTTTTTGTGAAGAGTGTGGATACTTTTCTCGGAATGATCTTTGCATTCCCATGTGATAAAAAAAAACTAAGGACCTCTCTGGAGGTGTTCCATGATACTTTGATGAATGGAATAGATATTCTCCTTAATTTCTTGATTCATGATCCAGTTTTCACTGGTTCTTCAACAAAGTGGATGTTATCATTAATGTTTATTTCATCTAATGGAACAATGCCAATGGCTCGTCAAGATAATACACTTCTTTAGGATCGGATACATGAAACGTGCTTGAAACCCTGATTAACTATTGATGGTTATGTTCGAGTCTATAAGCAAACGGTTCACAACTTTGGCTAACACCCTTGAAAGGTTCCAATATACCTCGGGTTCAACTTTCCCGTTTTCTAAGCGTTACGTACCCCTTCCAAGTGTGACCTTTAACATAAAACTCGATCACCAAATTGAAACTCTAAAGGTTTTTTTCACCTCACATGGACGTTTAAGCTCTTTTGGCGATCATGAGCTGCTTGCATACTTGTGCTTATTGGACAATTTCTCGGTTGTTTCTGACAAGGTTCTGCGACCGGTGAGCCGAGCATCTCCGACATCGGGCCCAACACACAGCGATCGGACACTTTCGGCATAAAGTGCTCTGAATGGTTGGCAGCTTTAATACCTAGCATGGTAACTATTGTCTGTACTGAGAATTCGATCTGCAGGTAAGTGTCCTTCCCAACAATTCCCAAATTCTATTCACACAAGCGCGTAAAATGTCTTCTAGAGTTTGAATGGTCCTTTCGCTTTGATCCATCTGTCTCTCCGGATGGTTAGCCGTATCTCATATCTAGCGGTACCATCGCTTTCTGAATTGACCTATAGAAATTGATGTAAACCGGGGGTCCGTCGGAATCGCAAATGATCAGGACTAGTTCCCATGCCTTGTGACCACTTCTTTCAGGTACAGTTTTGCTAGTTTGTCCATTAGGGTCAGTTTCCCTCATCGGTAAAAAGTGTGAGACTTAAGTGAGTTAGGACTATATTTACCATATGGTGTCATTTCCTCATCTTGAGTTTTGGAGTTTGGTGACTAATTCTATAGTGATATTTTCCCATTTCATTGAGGACATCGCTGTTGTACCCGTAGCCAGATGGTTTTTTGGTGTTCGTCTTGACTCTTAAAACGTCAAACTCTTAGCTAAATAAGGTGGCAATTGTCAGCTTCTTGTTAGGCCAACAGTATAGTTGCTTCATGCTATGTTACATCTATATCGGTACCCGGCAGTTGTGAAACAGAATATTTTGACTTGTGAGACTCATGCATAATCAGAGTCCTTAGGTCACCGTAGCGAGGCAACCAACTTCTGTTGTTTAGACACATTGTCCCGTCCGCACGTGGTTCCAATTTCTCCTTCCTGGGCTTTTCTGAGTCCTTTGAATTTTCAATCAACATACCTCCTACGTCTTCGGACTTGAGGTTTTCTGGTTTTCTTGCCTCAATCTAAGCCTCCAAGATCCGCTTGGGAAGGTCCAAACCGATAGTCATAACTAAGGCCCGAACCCGTAATGGCTTTATTTGTTCCTTTCTGCTCAATGCATCAGCCACTACATTTGCTTTTCCTGGGTGATAACAGATTTCACAATCATAATCACTAAGCAATTCCAACCAACGGCGCTGTCTCATGTTTAATTCCTTCTGATCGAGGATGTGTTGTAAACTTTTATGGTCAGTGAACACTGTATATCTTGTCCCATACAGATAATGCCTCCAAATCTTTAGGGCGAATACTACTACGCCTAACTCCAAATTATGAGTGGTGTAATTTTTCTCATGGATCTTTAGTTGTCGTGAGGCATAAGCAATCACCTTTTCCCTCTGCATTAGCACCACGCCCAACCCTTTAATTGAAGCATCACAGTAAGCAATAAAATCTTCATTTCCTTCGGGTAACGCTAGAATATAGAATTGTTTTGCCACTTCACAACTTTTCGCTTTCATCACTGAAAAGCGCATCCGCCTTGTCACTCCACAATCAACTTGATCTTCTTTTGAGTCAGCTTGGTCATTGCTTTGCTCGATCTTTGAGTATCCTTCAATGAATCTTCAGTAGTAGCTTGCTAGGTCCTAAAAATTGTTTGAATATCCCGTTGCGATTAGGTGATGCCCCAATACTTTGACGGATTCAATCTTCGGGCAGGTAGGAATCCACTTGAAGTACCTGACTGTCGATCACAGTGACCAAGGAAACTATACGTTAGGGAACCGCAGAATTCGATTTAGGAATTTGGCATACAACTGTTCCTTTCTTAAGCAAACTCCAAGATTAACTGAGGTGCTCTGCACTGCTCATTTATTGTTCTTCGAGTAATCAGATATCGTCACTTTAAAGACAATCTCGAATTTATCCAGATATGGTTTGCACACCGGTTATGACGGTCTAATTAAACTACAGCAGGTGCGTTAGTCAAACAAACGGCAAACTTGGAAATTTTGTAATATCCATATCGAGTTCTGTTTGCGGTCTTTGGTATATCTTCTTAACAAACCCTTAGTGATGATACCGACCTCTTGGTCGATCTTTGATTGATACTTAAACTTTGTAGTTTGAATCGAACAAATCATCAATCCTGGGAAGCAGATAACGATTCTTTATCATTAGCTTATTCAATTCCCGGTAATCAATGCACATCCGGAATGATCCATCCTTCTTTTTGACAAACAAGACCGAAGCTCCCCAAGGTGAGGAACTGGGTCTTATAAAGCCTTTGTCGGAAAGTTCTTTTAATTGGTCCGACAACTCCTTCATCTCGGATGGAGCCAGTCGATAAGGTGCCCGTGCTACTAGCGCAGCACCCGGTATCAAATCGATTTGAAATTCCACTTGACGGGTTGGTGGAATACCTGGCAAGTCCTTGGGAAATATCTCAGGAAAGTCTTGAACTATTGGTACTTCTTTAAGTTGCTTCTCCTTCGTCTTGTCTTCCGCCTTTTTCATAGTAACCTGTGCTAGAAAGTACAAGGACATCCCTCAGCAATTACTTTGTGTTTTGGTGCACGAGATGTTGTTCAATGGGAGGGGACCATGTACCGTTGGTTGCTTGCCGTCACCATGAAAATTAAAGTTTGTCTCCAATTGGAGAACCGAACAAGTTTCTATCACAAACGATTACGGCATGATAATTTAGTAACCCGTCCATACGTAATTGTCGATCAAAAAACTACCATCTCTGACGGGCATCATGTCGATGTTGATTGGATGATTTAGAAAAGATTTAGTGTGCAACCCGTAAAAGTGTATTAACCCAAATTATTCTAACCGTCATCTAACTCAACATCAGTAACCATGGTCTAATGTAGTTGGATGATATCAATCACAGACTAAATGCGTAGATTATGAACTTCTATCGGCACCAGTGGTCTCAAATAGTATTGACAGCATAACGGTTATTTAGGAGAAGTACGTAACAACATTTAAATTTCGGTGATAGTTCCCAAGCAGAGCCACAACATAAGCTCTTGCTACAGCATTGCCATTTCCAGCCCGATTCCCTTGATTTCCATTCTTCAGCTTTGGGCAGTTACTCCTGAAGTGACCTTGAACTCCACACTCATAGGAAGTGATAACTCTGTGGATTTTCCCTTGGGTCCTCTGGTTGTTATTGTGTTGTTTTATTATTGTTGTTAGCAGTAGGTTGACCTTTACAGTCACGGGCCGAGTGACCAATCTTTTTGCAGTTAGTGCACTTTTGAGTACATGGCCCATCGTGGTGATGATTGCACTTGGTACATAGAGGTTTGATTCCTCATATGGCTTGTCTTATCTCCTAGGGCCCAGCAGTGTACAGCCCTGTGCCACCTCATTTTCTTTTGAATGGTTGTGTTGGTTTTGGTTGTTTCTTGAAGTGATCTTAAATTTCCTTTTATTCTCCTGCTTGAACGTTCAGCTGCAGTGAGCATTTTTTGTCCATTATTTCGTAGCTCAAATCAATTGCCTCTTGCTTGACTGCGGGCTTTGTTGCTTAACACTGCCGATGAATCATGTCGAGAGGACAGACCGTCATACCTTTCTCACTTTAGCTGATTTCCTCAGGGACATTCTATCACACATGAGTGCCAACTCTTGGAATGTTGATTTGTTAAGTCTTCACAATCGGTGCTCTCTCATTAGGTGCCAATACTCAGATTCCAGCTTTTTGATCTCGCCCCTGGGGGAATATTTATCTGTTATCATCCTTTTTAAGGTCGTCCATGGCATTGTATATGCAACATCTTGTCCGACAGCCCTTACGTGTGAGTTCCACCATGTCAAGGCACTTCTTGAAGAAGAGTACAAGATGCTAACTGAACCTGACTTGTAATAGTACAGTTGCTGATAAGGAAACTGCATTCCATCATGTTGCCATTGCGGTCAGGCCAACGACCCCTTTCAGTGCCATTTGAAATTCATAGGCTGGCACTTCAAAGAAGTCAGTGTAAGGCATTCTCGTTTGAGTAGGCATTGTCTTTTCCGTGGTTCCTGAACCATGGCTGTTATCGCCATCTCTGCTTCTGCTTGCATCACGTTCTGCCAAAGTAGCAGCAACGCCTTGATCAATCAAAGCTTGGAGTTGAGCATTAGTGACAGTTGTGGTAGGAGTGGTTGTAGTGGCGGGTGTTGTCCTCGTGGTTCTTCTTGTTGGTAGCATTTTCTTCAAAATCACAAGGAATATAATACAGTAAGATTTCACACAATCATAAATGTAACGTGACATATGCATAATAAATAAAAAGAGACCACCATCCACGGTGAAATATACAACTGAAAGTGAAATCAACAATGACATAAATAAATCAACATTCATACACAACAACATCGATAATCATACATGATGGCCCTGATTACAACATGTTCAGTACAATGAGATACAAAAGTGAAAATATAGACCTAAGGCGGTGTTAGCTGGGGATCACCCATAATACTTAACACGCCATACAATGATAGCTAAAAAGATAAAACAAAAGTCCCTACAGCCTATTAGCTGGGAGTAACCCATAAAACTTAATAGGCTATACAGGATAGCTACAAATGATACATGACTAACAGTTGCTGCCAGCCTCAGCTAGCCTATCTTGGGGCTCTGGGTCTCTAGCCTCTAGTGTCGCAATACATCCAAGAGCTGAAGTTAACCGAGTCTAAAGTGATATGGTCTGAGTAATCAACGTGGCAACCTATGCCTCCCGTGTCCTAACATGTGCCTCTATGGCTGTACTCCTCTCCTCAGAACTAGTCCATGCTATGCGAGCATATACCGCCTCTCTATCCAAAGCCAAAGCAGTGTGGCGGTGGTATGGCCTATCTCTGAACAGTGTGTTGACTCGAGCGTTCAGATACGCTCGGTCATCATATGCCTCCTCAAATCATACCTAAAACTCCTCAGTCCTCTGCCTAACAGTAGTATCAAGCTCTGTCACTCTCTAGTCGACCCCTTCCAAGGTGGTCGGTGCTATCTCCATCATGGCCTCAAACGAATCTTCATCCCAATTGTAGTGTCAACATCCTAGCAGTAGGCCTTGGGCTGTCTCGCAATGCACAGCTGCTGAACTCTCCCCGATCTCGTATCCGGGAGCGAGAGTTGTAAGACAAGCTCTCTTCTGAGGCGGCATCTCAGCCTCGGGAACATCAGTCCTGGGGGAAGTGGATGGAAGTAATAAGGGTGGTGATGCAATTGCAGCTCTCATCCGAATCTTGGCTGCCATATAGCCTAATGGTGCCCCTGCATCAGTAGGGCTAGTAGTGAGTGGTGATGGTAGGGGTAATGGTGAAGGGTGCTAAACAGGTTGATGGTGTGGTGAGGTGTAGGTGCGGCAGCATGCTCAGCAATGCGTGCCTCCATGGCTGCCGACATCGGTGGCTCAGGTCTGACAGTCTTCCGTGCCCTACAGAGACGTGTCTGGGTAAAGGGGATCCTGATCTGAGGTGGTCTAGGTATGGGTGCAGACTCATCAGTCTCGAACGCCTCTATATCCTCGGTTGAGGGAACAGGGTCAACAATAGGTATAGCAGAAGAGTTGGCCGGAGCTAGATGCTCCTCCTCATCCTCGTCATCCTCCCTCGTAATCAAAAGGGCTTTCTCCATTATCATCACCAGCTTATTCATTACAGTTGTCATCACCGGAGGGGCTCATCTCTCTCCCCTCTGTCAGACAGGGTAATCAGCCATGCTCTCTCCTCAGGAGTCTCCTCCGGATCCTCCTCTGGATCCAGAATCAGGTACTATAGATGGTGATAGGGCTAGGGTGGAAGCTCATCGCAGGTAGAAGGGCTGGTTTCTCCATAGGTGCCTCATCCTCCGAACAGGTTCTACAGTACTGGGTATCAGGCTCGGGACATATGGTATCTCGATGGGTGATGGAGGACTGTGTGCTCGGGACCAGGCACATAGTGCAGGGATGATGGTGTGCTCAGGTTTCCAGTCACTTGTCCAGGGGATGGTGGGTTTACGGCTGCCATGGTGAAGTCCATCGTATCGTATACGATGACCTCATGGTTACACTCATTTTGGGGTATCTCCTCATCGGCTCCCAAATGACTCTCCCTGGTTTGGTGTCTGTGTACACAGATGGATAGGTAACAGGGAACTGACCTGCAGGAAGATATGACTGCAGGAAGATAAATAAACTTATATAAGACCATCATAGTATATATGTAGTATAACATAAACATGTATACGTATCATGAAAACATATAGCATAACCAACTAATGCAACTCAATAGTGTATGTGTCCCGTGAAAAACTTTCGTATCATGCAATTGTTGATTTGGTTATAGTTCAAGTAAAAAACATTTGACTTAGGTTCTCTATAACCTGATCTTGATGCAATCTATAACATCCCAAAATGGGTCGCAAGCGGAAAATTGGGTTGGAGTGTGTTACTTCATAGCTCAATAGACGCGATAGGAGGAACGACATTATATGAGTCGTTTAAAATTGATACATTGGTTAAATAGACTTGTTTGTTACAATAGCCAAGCTTAAATAGTTCATTCATGAAAAGTTAAAAGATTTTAAGAAATAACAAATAATTCCCAATGTAATGCATCCAATTCTTCTATAAGTAATGACTCTAAATGATGTACCACCCAATGTTTCTTCTTTCTGTACCTTTTTGACCTGAGATAAATGCTTAAAACGTCAACATAAAGTTGATGAATTTCATAGGTTTATGTAAATGTATAACAATAGACCACATGTTTTCCAATGTAAGACATGGTAACACATACAATATCTTAAAAGTATTTACAAAGTGCACTAAGATCATGACAGAAGCTCGACATATATGTATGCAATTTAATGCACTAAATGTATGTATGTAGATGTTCATCCGATACTTACCAAATTGTTCTGACATGTATAAGTTCTGTTGTTTCAGGACCTTCAAAACTGATGAGAGCTCTTACTCACACGAACGGGATGTCAATCCCAAATAGATCTATTCATAACATTCGCGCTCACTAACTAGCAATTGAAAGTTCATGATAGTGTGCAATAGTGGGTTTCGCTACTTAGGCCAACTCGCAATATGTTTAAAAGAGTACTTACGTCCAAATGTAAAATGATGCATGTTTCTCACCCCAAAGTTGTAAAACAATGTAATTGTATAAAAGCGGGGCTATGAACTCACCGTAAGTGAATGATCGATTTCCTAATCAATATAAGTGAATCGTTCTCGGCCATCCGAATGCATCTCTAATAATTATAGGTCGTATGAGTTTATTGTATTATCATATAATTAAACATCTATCATGTATATAGTCACACCTTCCACTATTAGTTTTTATTAAATCTTTTAAAAGTTTGAATATTAATAATTAACTCGTACTTGTTATTTAAAGTTTATGTACTTGTGCCCGTAAAGATAAATATTTATTTATTATTTACTAATGCATTCATTTATAAAAATGTATGATTTAATACATGATATTTTCATTATTAAATTAATTGTTTATAAAAGGTTGTATGAAAATAAAAGCAATACGCGCCGAATTTTTTTAAAACCTCATATCTTTATCGTTTCGACTCCGTTTTATAAGTTTCTTATGTCCATGTCTTCGTATTAAAATAATTTATCAAAACATCATATTTATAAAGTTTAAACCTCTGATGAACAGTAACTTTTACTGTTCATTACAGTTTATAAAAACTGTTTTTATAGAATTAATTATACGTGACTTGTTTAAAATCTTAACTCGTGTTCATGTTTAATTCCGTTTCTCGAGTTCCTTATATCCTTGGTTTAGTATTAAGATAATTTATCAAAATATCATATTTATAAGATTCAAACCCCTGATGAACAGTAATATTTACTGTTCATAACAATTTGTTTTTATATAATAATTATATAAAACTTGTAAAATACGTAATAGTTCGTTTATATTCATTTTTTCGAGTTCTTTATGTCCGTGGGTTCGTATTAAGGAAATTTATCAAAATATTACATTTATAAGATTTAAAACCCCTGATGAACAGTAGTATTTACTGTTCATAACAGTTTATAAAAATTGTTTTTTTTGAATTAATTATATATAACTTGTAAAATACGTAACTTGTTCGTTATAATTCCGTTTTTCAGTTCTTTATGTACCGTGGGGTCGTATTAAAAGAATTTTATCAAAAATATTATATGTTACGAAATTTTTACCTCTGATGTCAGTAACTTTTATGTTCATTACGTAATAACAACTTGTTTTTTATAAGGTTAATTTCTATATAACTTGTAAAATCGTAAACTTGTTCGTTTTACTTCGTTTTTGAGTTCCTTACATGCTCACGATCCTTGTAAAGAGTACTATTTTTATAAAATATAAAACATATGGTTTATGGTTCGAATCCAACAGTAGGTATTAAAATAAAATTAGGGTTTTCAATTAATAAAGTTAGTTTGTATTCATTTTTGCTTAAAGACCTTGCACCATAATTTCACCAAGTGTTGTACCGTATATCTTACATGTATTTAGTCCTCTAAATGTTCATGTCATTTGTCCATATGAAATCATCAAACACTTTATATAACTTAAAAATGAATCTAGGTGGTGATTAACTTATGCAACAAGTATGTATACAATAGGAAATGAATGAATGAACATTGAATACTTTAAATAGACCTTATAGAAGACAAGTAGGATGATGAACACAAGATGTAAACCCTAATCAAGCCTTCAAAATCAAAACCCTAATCAAGAAAACCCTAAATAAGTTTTCTTGATAATTCCTTGTTAAACCCGAATCCAAGCTTGCCAACACCTTGAGTAGCCTTAGGTAACCTTAGAATGAACACTTGAACACTTGGATTGCCTTGAATGCAAAAATTAAATGAAACCCTAAAATCCAAAAGTGTGCCGTGGGTTTAGGGCTCAAAAGAGAGAGTTCTTGGTTTGATTTGTTTGTATGAAGTGTAAGAGGATTATAGTGGACCTAGGACTTCCTTTTATAGCATCTTGGAAACCATGAAACAACCTTAAATTCAAACCATGAGCTTTGAAGTGGTTTAAGGACAAGTGTAAGAGCTCTCCTCCTCCCTAGGAGGAGGCCACGGCTCAAAGAGGGGGGGGGTACACCTTGACAAGCCAATCTTTAGGAATTTGGGTCCAAGGTACATAAGTGTAAGGTTTACAAGTTGTAATGAAAGACTTAATAGGGATTAAATGATTTATTTCATGTGTAACATACTAGGTCCGGTTTTGAGATGTTATAAGAAAGCAAAATAAGTAAATTTTGAGTATTGGGTATAAAAGTGGGTATTTGTTTGAGTGTAGATGGGTGAAGGTGCTTCCGGGTACGACCGAATGTAATTTATTGCGAAACGTAAGCGTTTTACGTAACCAACAAAAATAAATTATGAAAAGTTATAAATTATACTCCTAATAATCATATAACACTTGCTTGATGTAAACTTTAATTTGTTTGATGTCCGTTTACATTGAACGTTGATTTTTAGTTTACGCGATTTAACTATACGATAATAATTAAAAGTGAATGCGTAAAGCTCTAAAAATAAATAATGGAATTTATTAAAGTTGTAAATAACTTGAAAATGAGAAATGTTACAGTTCGTAAGTCTATCAATAATGTATTTTATTTAACCTATAATCATGGTTTTCAAGGTTTTATGATATCTGTAGATGAAAATTTAATCCACACCCTAGTTTTTAGAAACCTCGTTATAGCAAATTTGAAACCTATTGGTACTTCTCAGGGCATTTGGGTTTTTTCATATGGTAATAACTTCATGGTTTGTATTACGAACCCATCGATTCATAAAGAGATTGGGGTTTTTGTCCCAACTACTCAACCAGATTCTTGTAAAATTCTTTTAGGCTTTGGTGTCTGGCCTGACAATCTAGACCCAACCGTTGTAAAAATTTCATACCTGTCCTTCGAGGAAGAAAATTGGTTTATTTATGTATATACACTTAGCTCTCTTACATGGAACCAACTTGACATTAACCGTTTGTTAGGAATTCACTTTACGTGACGACATTTACGAAATTACCATAGTTTACCATATCACCACACACATAGACTAGAATAGTCAATATAGGATTCTTATGTAATGTGTGATGGTATAAATACCCATATATGGCTTTCATAGAGGGGTTGAGGCTTTTGTAACATTTTATCTTTATTCATTTTACATCTTTTTGTTTCTCTCTCTACTCGCTCTTACTAGAAATGGCTATCTCCATCTTTGAGTTACCAAGACCACTGAATCTAAGTTTATTTGTTTCTGTCAATTGGTATCATCACCACGGTTTTCATTCTTGGGCCGATTTTATTTCTTTATGGTTCGTTTGGTCTTGTCACACTTTCAGGTCTGTTATTTTTGTTTTCGTGGTATATTGTTCGGGTTTATCAGCTTATTAACAGCTTATTTATAAGCTGTTCATGTGTTATTCTTAGTCAAAATCATGTCACAACATGATTTTTCATGTCTTACAACTTATAAACAGCTTTTATCAGCTTATTTTGTGGGCAAAAGGCTTAAACTTTCTAGTATTTCATCACTTTTCTTGCATATCAAAAGAAAGCTTGTAGCTTACTGGGTGTTTGGCTAATTTTTTAAGCTTATTTAAATCGTACTGTCCAGCTTATTATGGTCCTTTTTTCATGGCTTATTTGTAGTAAAAAGCTTACCTTTTTAAGCTTATTATTTCTGGGTTTTTAAAGATGCTTATTTTTAAAGCTAACAAAGCAAAGAGACACAGATCCAAAATTTCTGGATCTAGGTTTTGTTTGGTTGTAGACCACTGAATGTGACAGGTGAATTATACAGTTTGGTGGGGCGAAGTATACCAGTGGGCGAAGTATACCTTGGGCGAATTATACCACCCAAGTTGGGCAAATTATACGCCAAGCTTGGGCGAACTATACAACTACCATGTCAGACGAAGTATACCACGAACCTAGGCAAAGTATACATATGCCTTAGGCGAAGTATACCACAGCTTAGGCGAAGTATACACCCATACCCAACCGAGTTAACTCGGTATTTACCGAGTTGACCTGGGTCAACTCAAGTGAGTCAACAAACAAGTCTACATCATACAGAAATGTAGAAGGTGGAGGACAAACTTGACTCAATAAGCAACAACAAATAGCTAAACAACATCATCCATAACAAAAACATTAACACAACCAAACAACAACCCACAATTAAATAACCATCACAACCTCAATTACAAATCCAAAACTAATCCTAAAACAACCCTTTGTCACAAATTACAACACACCAATCCAACTCATCTGCTACTATAACACCTCGTGTTTTAGGACAATGTACGACGTTGATAAAGTCGCTATTTATTTTTTTGTATTGTACGCGTTTGTTTTTAATGGAAATTG